>CAXKVI010000089.1:102133-134633 GCA_964058755.1 Campiglossa producta | reverse complement strand
AAAATAAAAAATAAAGTAAAATAAAAAAAATAAAATAAAATAAAATAAAAAAAATTAAATAAAATAAAATATAAAATAAAATAAAAATTATAAAAAAAAATTAAATAAAATATAAAAATAAGAAAAAAAAACCAGTACACGTAGAAGAAGTTAACTTCTTAAATTTAGAAATAACAAAATATTAATAATGTATTCGAGATTAGATTAGATTCAGAAGTTTTTACTTCCGGAAAGTGGACCAGGAACCGATTCATGTGCTTCAACCCTGCTTAGATATGTCGTCGTTGGAATACGGTGAAAATCCCTTTCATTGGAAAATGGAAAATATTGCTAAATAAAAAAAAAAATTAGATAGGTGGCAACGCTGTTAACCGCCCCAAGTGTCAAAATGAATTATACTATGTTTATGCCAAATTTTATACAAATCGGTCAAGCGGTTCCCGAGATGTAAGGAAAAATAAATTAAATGCGGTCAGGTGGCAACCCTGCGTGAAATTGTTATTTTTGAAATACCTTTAATTTGATACCCATACTGGCATATCTTGCTCAATACTAAAAATATAATTGAGATTGGGGGGGCAACTCTATAAACCGCCATGTGTTTAATCTTAGAATGAATCAAATTGTCTATATGCCAAATTTTATCCAAATCGGTCAAACAGTTCCCGAGATATACGAAAAAATAAATAAATTGCGGTTAGGTGGCAACCATAAGTGGAAACCCTGCTTAAAATTGTCATATTTGGAATACGGCCGAACATACCTTTCATTTGATACCTATATTGACAAATCTAGCACTATATTTAAAAAAAATTGGAATAGGTGGCAACCCTGTTAACCGCCCTTAATGGCAGCAACCAAAAATATAATCTTAGAATGAATCAATTTCCAAATATGCCAAATTTTATCCAAATCGGTCAAGCAGTTCCCGAGATATACGAAAAATAAGAAAATTGATTTTAGGTGGCAACCCTGCCTGAAATTGTTATATTTGGAAAATTTCATCCAAATCGGTCGAGAATTTCACCCTCCTACTTGATTTGCACAGCTAAACATCGTGGTGAAAATCGCCAACGCCTGAAAGTCGGCTACAATTTTCTATTTCCGTTGCATAATTTCCGTTCCATCATCATCCATTTTCTCAAATTTTACGATCAATCAAAACTTCATATAGCCGCCTAAGAAGTTAACTTCAATAAATTAAATTTAAATAAATAAAAATAGAAATAAAACCATAAAAAAAAAAAAAAACAATTAAATAATATAAAATAAAATAGAATAAACAATTTTATAAAAAATAATAAAAGAATAAAATAAAGTTAAACAAAATAAAATGAAATAAGATAAAGAAAGTTTTAAAGAATAAATCGCAAAAAACCATACTTTAGCATTAAGCCAAAGAGAGAAAGGGAAAAAGTCTCCATGCTGAAAAGCGCCACGGAAAAATTAATAAACATAAAGCCGCACTCTTCTTAAAGAAATGTCGTCTATAAAGGCAAAAAAAAAAACAAAAAACCATAGGAAAATTAACCAAAAAAAAATGGAGTCAGTTTTTTTTCTACGCTGGCATAAAAAAATGAGTATCGCTTCAAGCAAGTCAAACCAATAACCAAACCACAAGGGAGGCATGAGCAAAAACAAAAATTACAAAATCAAGACATGAAGGTGATGCGTACACAAAGAAAAAAAGCCAGAACCAGAAAATTAATGAGCAATCACTGTCGATTTGTTGTATACAAAGCATTCATCTTTGCTGCGGTGACAACGTTTGATGCAACCTCGCTGAGCGATTGCTCATACGACCGAATTAGGTTACCAAGCAGGCGCTTGGTGACAAAGTCAAACACACACACACGCAAGACGATGAAAGAAAATTGCCTACACACACGCCGACTGATTTTTAATTCAATTTCTTGCTCGTACAAGAAACGTTTGACAAACTATTAATTTTCTTTTGTTTCAGCAACCTGAGTAGGGAGCAGAAAAAAATGTTTGCCACAACTGTCAGCTCTTGCCATCAGTGCCACCATCAACATTAAAATTATATATCATTATGATTTTGGGCACATTTGGCGGTACATTCAGAACAGGCCAAATTCATATGAGAATTAATGATATTGTAGAATTTTTTTATGATTTTTTGGGTAGCAGCTCACATATACATACTTATGGTTTGTATGTATGCCACTATAAAAATATACGTACATTGTTTTAAAATAGAAAAATAAAACGAATCTGTCGCATGTGGGCTATGATGAAGAAGCCTCTCACGGGGGACCGCGCTGTTGTGACGCCTTATTCTATTCATTATTTCGATACTTTAGTATTATTGCCACATTATGCAATTAAACTCCCCTATTCCTTATATCTTTCTGACAACAAAATCTGAAAATTCAATTTTCTGGTCTATTGCAATCTTTCTAAATTAGACTCTCAGGGGATTCGCTTCCATATTAATGTGTATGCTAATTTTCATTATATTAAAATATCGCTGTAAAAAGTGGTGCTCTGATTTTGCAGCGTTTATCAAGGAAGTTGGAAATAAAACTTAAAATAAAAAAAAATAAATAAAAAAACACTAAAAAAATTCAAAAAAAAAAAAAAAAAAATGAAATAAACTAAAACACAATAAAAAAAGTATAAATAAAAAAAAAAAAAATAAAAAATAAAAAAAAAAATAAAATAAAAAAAAAATAAAAAAAAAATAAAAGAAAAAAAAAATATAAAAAAAAATAAAATAATCTTAAATAAAACCAAATAAAAACATAATAAAATAAAAACAAAATAAAATTATATAAAAAATATAGCCATATAAAAAATTTAAACAAAATTAAATAGAATAAAAGGAACTAAATTAAAACAAAATAAAAAAATTTAAAAAATTAAATAAAACAAAATATAAAAAAAAAATTAAAAATTAAATAAAAAAAAGGCAAAAAGGAAAAAATGCAAAAAATTTAAAAAAAAAAATTCAATAAAAAAATAAAAAGGAAAAAAAAAAAAAATTAAAAAAAAAAACAAAATGACAAATAAAAAAAAAAAAGATAAAATAAAATAAAGTCAAATAAAAAAATAAAAAAAAAATAAAATAAAATCATATAAAAAAATTAAAAAAATTAAATAAAATAAAAGGAACTAAATTAATACAAAATATAATAAAACAGAATAAAAAATTTAAAAAAAACAATAAAATAAAAAAAAACTAAAATGAAATATAAAAAAAAAAAAATTAAAACGAAATATCAAAAAAAATTACAAAAATTAATAAAAAATAAAAAATATTAAAATAAATAATGAAATGACAAAAAAATAAGAAAATAAAACAAGGTCAAATAAAATAAAAAATAATATAAGTAATATGTATTAAAAAAGTAACTAAAATAAAATATCGAAAAGGAGCTTCTGAAAAAAATGGCAAGCCGTACCAACATTACTTAAATTAACACAATTTTTTTATCTTGTTAAATAACAATGAGCCTTTAATTTCCACCAAATTTTTAAGGGTTTTAGTCAATTTTGATTCCAAAAAACCTTGTGTTACATGAGTTTGCATTAAAGCACGTTTTACTAACATATACTTCTTTTGTAGGCTAAATTAAGTACTTATGTATGTACTTATAATGACTAGGTGAGAAAAAACACCTGCTACAAAAGCTTTTATCGCTAAACATCTTTTAGGTGAATATTTTCTTAGAAAACATAAAAAAAACACAACATTTATTTCCCAACGCAGTAAGTTCAAAAACGTGTTATGTTAAAGCGCAAAACGATAAAAAGGGAGCACCGTTGCGTATGAGCGACATTTTTACATTGAATTAAACTAGAATTGCTTGGCTGGAGACGCACTGCTATTCAAATGCGTTACATTGCTTTCTTTACGTAGAATGTCTGCGCCATTGTGCGTAAAAGTATTTTGTTGTTAGCGCCAGATGAGCGCCTTAAAATAACTATAGCAAACAATAGATGAAAATAAAAAATAACAAGCAAAAAAGGACTGTAATAAAATAATACGAGTATGAATTCATATTTCGCTTTATTTTTACTTGAGTTCTTTTTTTTATTATTTTGTTCTGTTATGCTGGAAGTAGTGCGAAAAAATTATGGTCATAAGAGCGGAAAGTAAAGACGAGTTGCATCACTAGGGCAACTTAAATATAAAGAAAAAAAAAGAAAAAAAATATAGTAAAAAAAAAAATAAAAAAAAATCAAATTAAGTAAAAAATAAATAAAATAAAATAAAATTAAATAACATGAAAACGAACAAATGAATTGAAATAAATTTAAATAAAATAGAGTAAAAAAAAATTCATTAAATAATATGAGACAAAAAAAAAAAGTTGTAAAATTAACAAAAAAAAAAAAAAAAAAATAAAAAAAGAACACAAAAAAAAAAATCACAAAATAACATAAAATAAAATAAAAAAATACATAAAATAAAACAAAATAATGTAAAATGAAACAATATAAAAAAAAAATAATATACAGTAAAACGAAATAACATAAAATAAAACAAAATATTATAAAAAAAAAATAAAATAAAATAACAAAAAAAGCTAAGAAAAAGAAAAGCTAAATTAATTGTCTACTATTTTTTGGTAAAAAAAAAAAAAAAAAAAAAAAAAAAAAAAAAAAAAAAAATGAAATTTATTGTCTACAATTGTTTTGCCATGGCTTACTAGCAGATTTACTTTTATTCCAATTTATGTATTTGTTTACTCAAGAATAATACATTCGTTTGACCTATTTCTCATAAAGTTAATGAGATGTTCTATTTATACTCTAAAATGCTTGAGGACAACTGGGTATTTTTCCTTCACATATTGACTTCTCATAATCCAGCCCTTCACTATTTTGGCGGCCGTATTTGAAAATCAATATTTATGTGCTTAGGTGGATTAACATAAAGATAAATATTTGTGGAGGTAGAACAAATTTTAGTACGAACAGAACATTAAAAAAAGGTAATTAAATTTAATTTTCGCATTGCAAATTCTGTACTCGAGTGCGGAATTATAGGAAACTTAGGAATTTAAAAAGATTTTCTAGTTACTACTCAAACTATCATCCCAGCAGGAAAAGGTCTTTGAAAAAACTTGTCTGTCATAAAGGCAAATAAAGAAATAGGAAAAATATCATTCAGAGGTAAAAAAAGGGCAAACTAAACACAAAAGGTATATTTTTAAAAAAAATTTTATTTTACTCCAACAAAATCTACTCACTTGCGTCAAGAATGTTCGTATACATATATGAATGCCAACATATAGATTGTATCTACATCATTAAAAAAATATCGGCCAATGAAATAAACATTTCATTCTTTTTAATTGGCTGTTGACCCATAAAAACTGACTGCATGCATGGATGTGTCCCAAGTGAGACATCAAAATGACAAACAACTGTGGCGGCAATAAATAAAAGAAGCATTCAAGAAAAAAAAGAAAATAAACTCACGACAATCAAAACGCGTGTCGTAAGCTATTTACATATTTATATGCAATCCACGCCCTCACTTCCGCCAAACAAACACCAAAGCAGTTCTGAAAATGGGAATGTTTCAATAAAATTTCCACACGTTCGTTTATGCTTTAATTGAAGCGAGAGTGGACAAAGAGCTGATGGTGTGACAGTTTGGAAGTAGAGCGTGGCAAGACAAGAATCGAGACATAAATTTGCCCAATTAAGAGATTCAGGGATAAGTTCAAGGATGAATAAAGTGAAAAAAAAAATGATATAAAAAAAAAAAAAAAAAAATTATTGAAGTAAAAAAAATTAAATGAAAAAAAAAAATATATAAAAAAAGAATAAAATAAAAATAAATAAATAAAATATAATAAAATAAAAAAAAAAAATAAAAAAATGAAAAAAAAAATTAAATACAATAAAATAAAATAAAAAAAAATTAAGTATAATAAAATAAAATTCAATAAAAAAAAAAATAATAATAATATAAAAAAAATAAATTAAAAAAAATAGAAAAAAAAATAAAAAAAAATAAAAAAAAAATAAAATAAAATAAAACAAAATAAAATAAAATACAATAAAGTAAAATAAAATAAAATAAAATAAAGTAAAATAGAACAGAATAGAATAGAATAAAAAAAAAAAAAAATAAAATAAAATAAAATAAAATAAAAAAGTTTAGGTTAGGTTCAAGTGGCTGCCGCAGAGGAACACTTAGGCCAGTTTTGAAAGGCCCGATGTGATACCATCAACACTAGGAAAGTCAGTCCCGGGACCCGGCCATATGGAAAATCCCTGAGTTGTTCGGATTTTCCGCATAACAGAATCCCGGGACTGACACTCCGTCCCGGGACCCGCCCATATGGAAAATCCCTGAGTTGTTCGGATTTTCCACATAGCAGAATCCCGGGACTGACACTCCTAAACTGTCACAGTTAAAAAAAAAAAAACAAAAAAAAAAAAAAATGAAAAAAATGAAAAAAAAAATGAAAAAAATATATAAAATAAAAAAGAAATAATAAACAAAAAAAAAAAAAATAAAAAAAAAAAAAAAAATTAAATAAAATGATTAAAAAATAAAATAAAAAAAAATAAAAAAAATAAAAAAAAAATAACAAAAAAAAAATAAAAAAAATAAGATAAAAAATTTAATTAAATAAAATAAAAAAAAATAAAAAAATAACAACATCCTTTAACAAGATCGAAATTGCAATCATAGTAGTTGATATTGTATGTAGCATTTTTAAACTTGTTTTCCCCAAAAACTCAAAAGAATAATTTGATAAAAATTATTCGACTGGTAAAAATTTTCAAAGTTAAAAAAATTATAAAAAAAAATAAAAGTAAATATGTATAATAAAATAAAGGAAAATAAAATAAAAATTATGAAAAATAAATGGACTTCAAATAAAGAGTAAAAAAGCAATTAAACTAGATGAAATAGAAAATAAAAATTCAAATAAAATAAAATAAAAAATGTCATCTACTTTCATTATAGTTTACAGCCTAAAGTTATGTAAAGTATTTTTTTTTTTTTTTTTTTTCTGATTTCAAGTCAAGTTCATTCACAGTCTGGCGATTAAAGAAATATGCACCATAAACCGCTCAATTGGTTAGTAAAAATAATTAAACTAATGACGGTAATCAAGAAAAATATCGCGGGATACTAAACATTTGAAATTACTAAAAAAGAAAAACGAAAGGCTGCGCGAAAGAAAGTTATAAACATAAACATTTAATTTAGGTGCTACGTCAGCCATGTAAAATTAAAGGATATTTCTTCTACAAACAATTTCACTTTGTGAGGGTCTTTAGAAGCATATCTATGCCAGTATGTGTGCGTGCTTGCTTGTGTAATTTGCTACACTTACAAGTGACTCCATTCATTTTATTCTTTATTTATTTTCTTATTTCATACCACATTCAAAGGCAACCAGACAGAAAAAATGTCTTACCTTTTCTGCCTTCTGGATTTTACCGCTGATTCATACAACACCTCTCATGCCACGAAATCAGGCCACCGCCACGCTTCGTCAACTTCCGTTGTCCTGTTGTTTGGTTTTTTTTTTTTTGCACAGCAACGACGGCAGGAAGTTTATTTTAATTTTCTTGCTACTTCCGCAACGCCAGCCAAACAGAAAATTTATGTTTTTGGTTTGCTACTTGGCTTCACAGGCTGGCTTTCTTTCACTTTCTTGCACAGAAAAAAAAAAACTATATAAAAAAGGTTGAAATACGATATGATATGAGTGTAAGCGTATTTGGCTTTGCACGTACAAAATGCTTTAATTTGTATTTGTTTTTTATTTTTACAATATTTATGCTCTTGTCTGCCAGACAGTCATAATTTTTTCGTGGCTGGCACGCAAACAGCGTTTGCGAAAGGGTTGTTGCCGGTCTTTGAAAAAAAGGATTGCCTTTATTTGCCTACAATTAGGCGCTCACACCTGTTAGTATATTATTACTGCATATTTTTCTGCGTGCTTAGCGGCAACAAATCTATTTGCGGTGAATATTAAAATAACTTTTGCCGAAATTTATGCACTTTGAATGGGGCTCTAATAAAATTGTTTATGACTAGACTTAAAGTATTTGTATGAAATGCTTAATGAATTCTAATTTATCCTTAACAGGGTTTAATATTTTAGGAAATTGATTGGAATGCATAAATATATGGCGAAAAGGCATAAATTAATAGAAAGAGAAGACCTACATACACTGTAAATGTATGGATATTTTAAAAATGATTTGTTTTTTTTAATAAAAAAAATAAATGAAAAAAGAAAGAAAAAAACAAAAATAATAAAAATAAAATAAACTTAAATAAAATAAAATACAATTGAATATAATAAAATCAAATACAATAAAAAAAATAAATTTAAATAAAATAAAAAATAGAATAAAATAATATATGAGAAAAAAAAATAAAATGAAATTAAAAAAAATTTAAAAAAATGTTAAATAAAATAAAAACAAATAGAATAAAAAAATAAAATAAAATAAATTAAAATAAAATTAAAAAAAAATAATAAAAAAGTAAAATAACGAAAAAAATACAATAAAATAAAACAAAATTAAATAAAATAAATTTGAATAAAAAAAATGTAAAAAAAGAGAATAAAACAAAAATAAAAAAAATGTTAATAAAATAAAATAGAACAAATAAAATAAAATAAAATGAAACAAAATAAAATAAAATAAAATAAAATAAAATAAAATAAAATAAAATAAAATAAAATAAAATAAAATAAAATAAAATAAAATAAAATAAAATAAAATAAAATAAAATAAAATAAAATAAAATAAAATAAAATAAAATAAAATAAAATAAAATAAAATAAAATAAAATAAAATAAAATAAAATAAAATAAAATAAAATAAAATAAAATAAAATAAAATAAAATAAAATAAAATAAAATAAAATAAAATAAAATAAAATAAAATAAAATAAAATAAAATAAAATAAAATAAAATAAAATAAAATAAAATAAAATAAAATAAAATAAAATAAAATAAAATAAAATAAAATAAAATAAAATAAAATAAAATAAAATAAAATTAAATTAAAATAAAATAAAATAAAATAAAATAAAATAAAATAAAATAAAATAAAATAAAATAAAATAAAATAAAATAAAATAAAATAAAATAAAATAAAATAAAATAAAATAAAATAAAATAAAATAAAATAAAATAAAATAAAATAAAATAAAATAAAATAAAATAAAATAAAATAAAATAAAATAAAATAAAATAAAATAAAATAAAATAAAATAAAATAAAATTAAAAAAAATAAAATAAAACAAACTAAAATAAACTCTTTGTTGCTTTTATCTTATAGTCTATTGCTGTAAATACCGACGATATTGTGAAGCAATTTTCGGGATTGTATGAAAATAAAATAAAATAAAACGAAATAAAATAATATAAAATAAAAAAAAAAATAAATAAAAAAATAAAAAAAAATAAATAAAAAAATAAAAAAAAAATAAAAATAAATGAAAAAATAAAAAAAAAATAAAATAATTTAAAATAAAATAAAATGTAATACAATAAAAATAAAAATTAAGAAATATAAAAAATTATAAAATGAAATAAAATAGAATAAATAAAAAAATCTTAATAAAATAAAATATAATAAAATAAATTTAAATTAAATATAATGGAATAAAAAGTAAATAAAATAAAAAAATTTAATAAGATAAAATGAAATTAAATAGAATAAATAAAATAAATTTAAATAAAATAAAATATAAAAAAATTACAAATAAAATAAAACTAAATGGAACAAAAAAAAAGAAACAAAATAAGGTTCTTTGGCACTCGGGGACTGGCGCGGTAAAGCTATTGCATAAGGCTGTACTAATGTTAGCAACAGCTGACTAAAAGTAGGCAACGCTTACAAATCCAATTTTATGCAATCGGTCTGTTGTTAACACCGAACCTTTTGTTGTACTGACAGCGATAAATATCCGTTAAAGTTTTTTTTTGATTCAGTCACCACGCTCAAAGCCCGCTATAAAATCTATGCAATAGCTTACATTTTCTCTGCAAATTATCTGCCCTAGAGAAAGAGAAACTCTACTCTGTAGCTGACGTTTTTGCCAATGCGTCTGTGATATGAAGCCTACAATTTTGAGGTGTTAATTAAATCTAGAAAATTTTCTGTAAGTTAAGAAAAGCAAACTCGGCAAGAAATGCATAAAGATTCTATCTAACTTACGTTAAAGAGTTTATCGTACTATGCTGCATAGAAAACATCTTTTTTTTTTAATTCTCTATTTTTTAACCATTTAAGTTTCTTGCAGTATACTGCGTTGGTCATTGTTGCTTTTGTTAAATTTTATGACCTAATTTTGTGCGAGCTACCATTTGTTGCACTTTCAACTTTCCCCATTCTGGATCCCATTTCGCGCTCCTTCACCGAATTCATCCCTGCATCAAACACGCTTGCCCTAATACTTCCATTGTTAGTTACACAAACTTTTGCTTTTATCCTCAAATTCAGTTGCTAGTACAACCAAAAATCCATTGTGAGCTTTGGTCATTGTTTGCTTTACCAATAAAATCTAAAATATGTTGCTTTAGTACATTGTCGCAGCGCAGCTTTCATTGTGTTTATGGCTTAACCCATAACCATTGCAAAACACATTTGCAGCAGCCATACATACAAATAGTATGACATTGTTGTTGCTATTGTTTGTGTAAGTGAGTGTAAAAGCACGAAAGTTCTGCTACACACACAGCATCCTAAACACACACGGGAACAATCACACTCTATTAGGGTTAATTGTAAGTAAAAGTGACTGTTTTATTAAAAATTGTTGCAGTTTGGGGAGAAATGCAATAAAAATAACAGTGTGTATGGGAGAAGAATGTTGTGGGAAAATGGAAGGCAATGGAAAATTATTGTGAACGCAAAGCGAAAAAAAATATTAAGTGTCTTCTAAAAAAAAGTTTTCAAATAATAATGCGCATTTGCTTGTTCGTTGTTTCTTTTCTTATACTTGAAAGCCAAGGTTGCAATTAACTTAAATGTGAACAAATGTGCAATTTTTGTGGTTACTTTTTGTAGTGGCGAAATTATTTTTATGATCATAAAATGTGTTGCTCAGCGGCCCGCAGCTTGTATTATATGCTTGCTCCAGTATCGCTGTGTTTCTGAGTTTGAGTGTGTGTAGCGCTCATAAACTGAATTTTCCGTAATGATAGGGTTAATGTATTTTTATTTTTCTGTTCATTTTTTGTGCAGTTTAAGAACTTTTTTTATAGTTAAAAAATAAATTTTTATGAAGGCGATGAGGAAATGTTACTTAAAGAGCCGACAGACGTTGTTCACTCCGAAAAAAATTTCCTTGGGACTCGCTTTCTTTTCCAATGCTCCTAGATCAACTTATTTTTGCATGAAAAAAAAAAAATGATCTGGCAACCATGGACGCATTTTTTGATGAGTATTTCGTTAAACTTATAATTGAATACCAATTTACTGGTTTGAAATTACATTTAAGATAAATGTTGTATGCAGTTTTCAAGTTCCATTTCCATGTAGTCTATTTTTAATTTCAAACGGCTGGAAACTCCTTTCAGATATATAAAGTTTTTCTTTAATCATCTTACTACATAGGAAAACCCGGCGTGCCTTGCTACGCCAAAGAAAATCATCTGAATAAGATTTTACCATTTTTACCATTTCTCGGATGATACATTATCTCATATTTTATCAAGGTGAAACGCCAGCTATACGCCAAATATCAAGCTCATCGAATCATAAATATGATTGTTTACAATATATATCGGGCCCTGGTAAACTTCCTGGAAAAAATTATCCCACACTTCAACCTAAGCAAAACGCTACCTACATAGCTAATATCAAGTAAATCCAACCATTTATGCGATAGTTTAGAATAAGCCAGTCCTGGGTCCACTTTCCGGAAGAAAATTTATCCTATATTTTAATCTAAGCATATAGCTACCTACACATCAGGTTTCAAGCAAATCGAGCCATAAATATGATTGTTTAGAATAGATCGGTTCCTGGTCCCCTTCCCGGGAAAAAAATCATACCATACTTTAACCTAGGCATAACGTTACCGACATACCAAATTTCAAATAAATCCAGCCAGTTATACAATAGTTTCGAATAGGGCGGTCCCGGGTCCACTTCCGTAGAAAAAACCTTTACAGAAACACTCTCCAGGCTCTTATTAATCTATCCCGAAAAATTGAAGAAAATCGGCCTAGTAGTTTTGGAGTCCAATTTTTTATATATAGATAACTATTAGAGCTTTTCACTATTAGAACTTTTAAACTAATTCTCAATTTTTGTTACTCAAACATGTGGCAACCCTTTTCAATTGTATAAAGGTTTCCGTCGTAACTAACTGTTCAAACCATTTTTTAGGCGTTGTATATACCCGCACAACCCACACAAATTTTAAGATTTTTATAAATCTGTTATAAATTTAACTATCCAAGACTTTTATTAAACAGGTGGCATCACTTTATAAATATTTCTTTAAAAAATCGTCCATTGACAACAAAGAATTTTTTTATGGTTGGCAAATCTCTTTAAGAACTTATTTTCCTTATAACATTTCTGAACACTACGCTCACGTAAAAATTTGATATATGCAGTATTTGTCTTTAGCTTAACCTTTTGTTGAATTTTCAGATAGGTGGCAACACCATTTTCAATTCTATTCAGTTTATAAGCTACTTGTTCCAGCAAAAGTATGCTTCCTGCATAAATCTTATAACTTTAAACCGCTTGACCGTTTTGGATGAAATTTGGCATATAGATAGTATGATTGATTCTAAGACTATCCTTCTGGGGGTGTACAGGGTTGCCACCTATCCAAAAATTTTTTAAATTATGAAGCGAGATATGCCAATATGGGTATCAAATGAAAGGTATTTTCGCCGACATACGAACTAAAATATTTGCAAGTAGGGTTGCCGCTCAGGGTTACCATTTTACAGTATTGTATTTGTATTTTATATTTTTGGGATCATATTTGGATTATTTTAGCATCATTTTGGGATCATTTAGGGGTCATTTTGGGATAATTTTGGAGGCTATTTTGAGATCGTTTTGGGTTCTATTTTGGATTAGTTTGGTAAAATTTTGGGGTCATTTTGAAATCATTTTAGGGCCATTTTGCGATCATTTTTGGGTCGTTTTTGGTTCAATTTTGGATCATTTTGGGAACCTTTAAGGGTCTTTTTGGGGTCGTTTTGGCATAATTTTAGGATTACTTTAATTTGTGATTATTTTGGGAAAGTAAAGTTAGCGCTAAATTAATAGCACTGAACCAACTCGGTCACCCAGGTACTTAAAAATAATATAACGATTTATAATGCATAAAATACAACAACAACAAAAAATTCTAGTATTCCCTAAAGTGTCCCTCAAAAATAAATCCCTATTCAATGACTTTGAAGAAGATGAAAAAAAAGTTTGACACTACTAAATTGTGCAATTTTGTTGCATTCCCCATTGACTACTCTTCTACTCTTTCATTTTATTTTCATTTTTTTTTTGGCAAAACTTTCTTGAAATTCACTTTTGATCCCTGACCTATAAATTTTCAACATAAGCACTCATCACACGCACACTCACACACACATAGAAACTCATACAGACACACATTCACACGTACACTGGGTGTGCATCATTCGCACTGGTTCCACTTCTTCTCTTTGCTATTCTCGCATACATACATATACCTCTTTGCTTATTTACCTTCACCGGTAAATCTTCAACATTGCGCTTACTTTGTTGTGACTTTTACATAGGTATATTCTTTGCCCGCTTGCTCTCTCTAGAATTTTGTTGAATGGTATAAATGACGTGAATTAAAAGTTTTGGTCGAATCGTCGTCGCCAGCATCATCGCTCTTGTTGTTGTTCAAGTGTCCTAAAAAGTCTTATCATTTACTATTTGTATTTGCTTTCTTGTTTGCTTGTTTTAGGTGCTTTTATACCCCCCTCTTACTTTGTGTACTTTTAGAAGTCGTGTAGTATGGCTCATGTGTACAGTGATGTGCTAAAAACTAGCAGAGAAATTTAAAATGGCTTTGAAAATGTCTATTATAATAAATCTACCTTTTGCGACTATATTTTAAGTCTGCTAGCTCGCAGTGCTGGCATCTCTAACTTTACTGCTATTTTTTTGCGCGACACTGCACCTGTACAAACATGGCGGCTTAAGGCAAAACAAAAATTTTGCCTGTAATTTTACTGTTGTTTATTTGTTTTAGAAATTTCTTATCCTACTTTGGTAGTGGTTTAAGCTCGCTCCTTTAAAATGTTAAAAATTTAAATTTTTAAAGTTCAGTTTCTTCTCCAAGCGCTTCAATATTTCCAAAGTCAATGGCAGATTCTGCCGCTTGTAGTCACGACTGTTCCAAAACGTTCTAGCTGTCAATCACTCTGAGCAAACTGACAAACTAGTAGTATAACATGGACTTCCACAGCTGTGAAATGGATGAAAATAGAAGGGAAAACAAGATGAGTTCTAAATTCAGGCTACCATCTGCTCGAAAATTAATTTTCCTTTATAGCTTGTTTGATTTTTGAAGTTAAGGTGTCAAATAAAAATTCTCGACCTGTAGACCTGATTTTTTTGTAATAGGGTTGCCACCTGTTAAAAATTATTGTTTTCCATCAGCTTATCGAAGTTAACTTCTTAGGCGGCGATATGAAGTTTAGATTGAGAGTAAAATTTGAGAAAATGGCTGATGATGCAACGGAAATCATGCAACGGAAATCATGCAACGGAAATAGAAATTGTAGCCGACTTTCAGGCGTAGTCGATTTTCACCACGATGTTTAGCTGTGCAAATCAAATAGGAGGTGAAATTCTACGATCTAGCTAACATTGCACAAATTGTAATAATAAGGCCGAGCAGAAATTAAGGGTGTTGCCACTTATGGTGGTTTACAGGATTGCCACCTACCCCAAATTTTTTAAAACATAGAGCTATATATGCCAGTATGGGTATAAAAGGTAGTTTGGACTGTATTCCAGATAAGATAATTTCAAGTAGGATTGCCACTTAGAGTTGCCACCTAACAGCAATTTATTTATTTTTTCATGTATTTCGGGAACTTCTTGACCGATTTGGATAAAACTCGGCAAATAGACGATTTTATTCATTCTAAGATTATATACATGGGTGTTGCCGCTTAGAGCGGTTTACAGGGTGGCCAACTATACCAATTGTTTTTAAATATAGAGCTAGATATGCCAATATGGGCATCAAATGAAAGGTATTATCGACCGTATTTCAAATAAAATATTTTCAAGCAGGGTTGCCACCTAACTCCAATTTATTTATTTTTTTCGTATATTTCGGGAACTACTTGACCGATTTGGATAAAATTTTGCATATAGACAATTTGATTCATTCTAAGATTATATACATGGGTGTTGCCACTTGGGGCGGTTTGCAGGGTTGCCACCTATCCAATTTTTTTTTTAAATATAGAGCTAGATATGTCAATATGGGTATCAAATGAAATGTATTTTCGACCGTATTCCGAATAAGAAAATTTCAAGCTGGGTTGCCACTTAGGGTTGCCACTTAACCGCAGTCTATTTCTGTTTTCGTATATCTCGAGAACCGCTTAACCGATTTGAATAAAATTTGGCAAGACAATTTGATTCAAGAACTTTTATATATGGAACTATCTATCTTTTTTTCCTTGCGCTGTTACGTAGTACCGTTAGGTGGACAAAATTATAATGCCCCTGTACTAGTACTAGTACGCTGGGTATAAAAATATAAGAACTAAGTACTAAAACTTTTATTCTACAAAAAAATTTTCTTTTCCTAAAAGCACAAACCATACACCACATATACCAAAGCAATTATTACTTTTGCCACAGACAATATATGTACATACTTAAAACAATCCCATACCAAACTAAAGTGACATCTAGTATGAGCTCTTAACTTTTAACCCCATTTAACCAACTCCACTCATTTAGCTTGCGTGTTTGCTCGTTGCGGTCGATTAACACGACAATAAAGTGTAGATCGTACAAAACTTTTTAAGAAGTTTTGTATTTTTCTTCTTCTTCTTCTTTTTGTTTCATGCTATTTTTAAAGAAACCCCATACAAGAAAAAGGCAAATCATTTAAAAAGTTTTTGTACACAATTTTATTTTATGTTCTCCATTAACTAACGTTAAACTTGAAATGGTCAACAAGGGTATACCCATGGGGTGGTGATGTGGGTAGTGGAAGAGAACGATTTTTTTGAATATACAAAAATTTTGTAGGTATTTATGTGCAACAAAGACTTCATGTAAGGCAAATGTTTTATGTAGGTGAGATTCTTTATGTCAGTATGTGAGTTACGGCCACATGAAATAAAGGATTAAAAAAGGCGTTATATCCTTTCTAAGTTTCAAGTGAAACCAAAAAGTATTTATCACACTCTTGAAACGTACTTTTTTAATCGACAAAAAGAATGTTTGTATTGTAGCTACCACGCCCTCTTTTTCGATAGCTGCCACTTGTTATATTTTTATACCATATTCCAGGTCAATGTCATAATCCCTTCTAGAGATATTCAGCCTTAAAAATTAAAAAGACGCCGCGCCCCCTTTTCCAATTACTCCATTTTTTTTCGTGAGCATGGTATTTATATCGCATATTTCCATACCAATTTTTTAGTGTCTTCCTCACCCTTTTGAGGAATATTCAACCTCGAAAATGTAATTGGTATGGGAGGTGTCACGCCTCCTTTTCCGAGAACTACCATTTTTTACTGTGAGAATGGACTTTATATGGTATATCCGTATAGCAGCTTCCTGGTCCCTGCCATTAACATTTTCAGAGATATTTGCTCTTAAATGTCTATCCTCAGGAACATAAGAATAAGTTTTATCGACACATAAAACGCAATATTTTGATTGTATTTTACATATATTTGTCAATATTTCGGTTTCAATCTGAAACCATCTTCAGGAACATAAGAATATGTTTTATCGACTCATAAAACACAATATTTTGTTTGCATTTTACATATATTTGTCTATATTTCGGTTTGAATCTGAAACCATCCTCAGGAACATAAATATATGTTTTATCGACTCATA
Organism: Campiglossa producta; assembly: GCA_964058755.1. NCBI lineage: Eukaryota > Metazoa > Arthropoda > Insecta > Diptera > Tephritidae > Campiglossa > Campiglossa producta. Next base: position 117,564 of record CAXKVI010000089.1, on the reverse strand, counting down.
AAATACAATATTTTGATTGTATTTTACATATATTTGTCTATATTTCGTTTTGAACCTGAAACCATCCTCAGGAACATAAGAATATGTTTTATCGACTCATAAAACACAATATTTTGTTTGCATTTTACATATATTTGTCTATATTTCGTTTTGAACCTGAAACCATCCTCATGAGTCGATAAAACATATTCTTATGTCCTGAGGTTTTGTTTTATTTTTCAAAGGCCTTGAGCTCATTAAAATAGTGATTTTTTATATATTGAAGTCTCTCCATAGGTCTCAAAAGTTCCCCATTTGCTCTTCTACCTCATATTCTCTTCTGACCCACCTTCCTTGGTGTAAATTAATCTTACAACTTAAAAAAAAAAAAAAAAAATTCACTTCTCAATTGAGTTGCAAATTTATTGATGCGTAAAGATTTCATGGCTGGTCTCTTGTTTATGTGATTTTTATCACCAAAGTAACACCCCACATTGCGTATCGAATTTGATTTTATTCTTAAATGTCATTTATTATCGATGCTCTGCGCTAGATTTTCTTGGAAGTGAAAAAATCACAGCGAATAAATTTGCTTTGATGTAAGGGGGATTGCAATATTTTTGTTACTTCAAGAGTGTGGGGGATAAGGGTGATAGAAAGCGAGAGCTTTAAATTTAGTTACATATTTGCTTGTACCACCCTAATGATATGGTGGTGTAGCGCTAATGCTATTGAACGTTTTGTTAAGACAACACTCAACCCACCCTGTCTTGGTTTCTTTGTTGCATGCAAGCCCCATTTTTATACTTAATGGTCTTTAGCTATATAACTAAACATAAGACATGCGAATTTACAAAATTCTTATAAATACTGAAATTCGCCACGCTTGGTAGTCGGCATAGTTGATTTGGTGCTTAGCATTTTCCGGGTATTTTTTCTTTTGCTTAGTTACTTTGATGTTCATTGCGCTTACCATTTAATTTGTTATTAATTTGTGGTACATATATATTATTTAGTTGTTGTTGTTTGTATGGCCATGTTAGGGAGTGGAATGTCAAGACCGCACTGCAAATGATGCGGTTTCAATTTGTCAAGGGAATGTGGTGTTTTTTTATAGCTTATTTTAAATGGATGAGAAGCCTAGTTGAGCTGTGTATGCGAAATGGAACAGAGTTCGGGTTTTTTTGTTGTTACTTAGCGATATTTATTATGCGCTTTGCTTTTAAAGGCGATTAAATTATGCACTCTCATTTGAGAGCGTAATAAAATCTCACTTGAATTTCAGTACTTTTTTCCTTTGTATGTAAATTTCTGTATAGATAAAAACGAAGCTTCTGGGCCGGAGCGTCTTCGTTCAACGTCAACGAAGCCGCTGGGTTTTCAATCGCTGAACTATGTCGACGTCTGAATAATTTGTAACTGAACTTTTATTACTTGTATAACTAAATGCTACTCATACGCCGTGTATGACTTATAAAAAGTGCACTATAATTGCCAAGTTTCAAGATATACACAATTATTTTTGTTAGAAAACATATTGGTCCTCAATCTACTAAAATACTTTTCAAATTCCAGTATCCTTTTCTCGTGAATACGTTTTTTTTTCAATACTCTTGTTAAGGATCCTGTTGTCCTCATAAAAATTAAAAGATAGAGATTTCGAACGGAAATTCTTTTCCATACATTTTTATAACTGTCTATATAGTTCTTTCTTGAGCCAACCGGCGCCAATTGAAGACACAGGCTAGCCAAAGAAGCCGCTGGGTTTTCAATCGCTGAACTATGTTGACGTCTGAATAATTTGTATCTGAACTTTTTTTACTTGAATAACTCAATGTTACTCATACGCCGTGTATTAACTATAAAAAGTGCACTATAATTGCCAAGTTGCAAGATATACACAATTATTTGTGTTAGAAAACATATTGTTACACAATCTACTCAAATACTTTTCAAATTCCCATAACCTTCTCACGTGAACACGTTTTTTCAATATTCTTGTTAAGGATCCTGTTGTCCTTATAAAAATTAAAAGATGGAGATTTTGAACCAAATTCTTTTCCATACATTTTTATGACGCTCGACTAGGAATATTTATATTCCTCCGGGATTACAAAGATCGGAACAATATTAATATACCAACTATATGATTCATGAATAGTTTAAAAAATTAAGTCACCTTTTATCTAACTCCAAGCCCAAACATTTCTTTCCCATGGCTGCGTTTTTCTTATGTCAACACAAATTTTATATTCATTTAGTGCAAAAAACTCAGCAAAAATTTTCTCTAACACTACGCAGTAAGATTTTTGTTGCCGCTTAACATTGAAAATTATGCTGGCATTCATTTTATTTGTAATTTCATTTAACGCTCCCTTTTTCCACATTTTTAATTCCATCGTTTTATTTTGCACCCTATTTCTTTTCTCTCCATCAAACTCGAGTTGTCTGCATTTTTCATCAAAGCAAAGTCTCCACCTTACATTACACAACGCTTATGCGCCATGCTCCTCAAATTCCTGCTCCAACCATGCCCTTCAATTCAACGGAACGCATTATCCAGCTACGGGTCGAACACTCAGCCTCTTCGCTTGCCTCACTATTTCTTCATCGCTAAAACATTCCCTCTCAGTATTGCATAAATTATGCACGCGGCATGCAAATAACATCGAAATCACGCGGCGTCCATTCCGTCGTCTCGCTTACATATTTAAATCTGTTTGAAAGTTTATTTTTTTACTTTTTCGCATAATTTTCGTGCCTTTGTAGTTTCTTTGGAGCTGCCGACAGTCGACTGCCGCTGGCTGCGCTTATGCTTGACGATGCAGTGAAAGTGCAACCCAGTCCGTCTGCTCGTCAGTGTACTTTTTGTGCACGCCGCCACACTCCGTCAAGGCTGATTGTAAGCTTTGTTGTTGTGCATGTAATACGACTGATAATAAGCACGCTTATTACGTTCATTTTTAATATTTTCCTACGCTATTTAGTAAGTGGTGGCCATTTTTTGTTCAGTTAGTTTTTTTGTTTTAAGCTATTTTTTTTGTAACTTACTTTTAGTGGCTTCTAATAGTCGGTTATGAATTTTTAAGACTTTTCCTGCTTAATTTTCTTGCATTTGGTTGAGTGAAAAAGGATATTATTTACAGTCTTTTGGGTATTATGGAGCTTAAAATTAATTTGGCAGTACTTTTTTTGGTATTCTTTTGCTTTGCGGAATCTAAGTGGGAGCACTTTAAACGCTGGAATGTGTGTAACAGTAGGACGGGAGAAATTTTAAGATTTCAAGTTACTCAAAAAAAAAAAAAAAGATGTGTAGAAGATCTCTTATAAATGTCAAAAAAAAGAGAAAGAATTGTCACGGCTGAGCTTTGCGCGTGTGAGAAGATGAGTGGCTAGGCAACAAGCTAGAGTGCAGCAGACTCCAAATTTAAAAAGACTGTGGATTTATGAATTTCGATCTTGTTGAAGGATCATGTCAAACCGCTTTGTATTGTTGGCTAGAAATTTTTTTATCACTAAAAAATAATATAAAATGAAAATAAAGTAAAAATAAAAAAATAAAAATTAAATAAAGTGAAGTAAAATAAAAAAAAAATAAAAAGTAAAATAAAATAAAATAACAAAAATATAAAAATAAATTAAAAAAAAATAAAATAAAATAAAATAAAATAAAATAAAATAAAATAAAATAAAATAAAATAAAATAAAATAAAATAAAATAAAATAAAATAAAATAAAATAAAATAAAATAAAATAAAATAAAATAAAATAAAATAAAATAAAATAAAATAAAATAAAATAAAATAAAATAAAATAAAATAAAATAAAATAAAATAAAATAAAATAAAATAAAATAAAATAAAATAAAATAAAATAAAATAAAATAAAATAAAATAAAATAAAATAAAATAAAATAAAATAAAATAAAATAAAATAAAATAAAATAAAATAAAATAAAATAAAATAAAAGAAAATAAAATAAAATAAAACAAAATAAAATAAAATAAAATAAAATAAAATAAAATAAAATAAAATAAAATAAAATAATTTACCCACGCGCTGCAGGAACCAGACAAGCCGACATATGTTTCGATGATACTGGAATTACATCTCTTCATGGACTTTTCTTCCCGGCATTGTGAGAGTCGAACTCACAACACTGTAGTGACTTGTATGCTAGAAGGTCTAACACCTTAAGCCACTACCCAGCTTGAAGGTAAACCCTTCTCAGTGTCCATTTATGCATATATTTATACTTCCATATAGAACATTTCTTTAATTTCAATGCTAACTTATATGAAAGATTTGCGAATTTTTAGGACTTGGTGTGAAACCTATGAAAGAATTTTCTATGCCTAACAAATCTTTCATATAAGTTAGCATTGAAATTAAAGAAATGTTCTATATGGAAGTATAAATATATGCATAAATGGACACTGAGAAGGGTTTACCTTCAAGCTGGGTAGTGGCCTAAGGTGTTAGACCTTCTAGCATACAAGTCACTACAGTGTTGTGAGTTCGACTCTCACAATGCCGGGAAGAAAAGTCCATGAAGAGATGTAATTCCAGTATCACCGAAACATATGTCGGCTTGTCTGGTTCCTGCAGCGCGTGGGTAAATTTTTCTAAAAAAAAAACAGATTTTCATACAATCCCGAAAATTGCTTCACAATACCGTCGGTATTTACAGCAATAGACTACAAGTCAAAAGCAACAAAGATTTTAAAATAAAATAAAATAAAATAAAATAAAATAAAATAAAATAAAATAAAATAAAATAAAATAAAATAAAAAAAAAGTAAAATAAAATAAAATAAAATAAAATAAAATAAAAAAAATAAAATAAAATAAAATAAAATAAAATAAAATAAAATAAAATAAAATAAAATAAAATAAAAAAAAAAAACAAATTAAAATAAAATAAAATAAAATAAAATAAAATAAAATAAAATAAAATAAAATAAAATAAAATAAAATAAAATAAAATAAAATAAAATAAAATAAAATAAAATATAATAAAATAAAATAAAATAAAATAAAATAAAATAAAATAAAATAAAATAAAATAAAATAAAATAAAATAAAATAAAATAAAATAAAATAAAACACAATAAAATATAATAAAATAAAATAAAATAAAAGAAAATAAAATAAAGTAAAATATAATAAAAAAATTAAAAAAAATAAAAATAAAATAAAATAAATAAAAATAAAAAAAATAAATAAAGAAGAGAAAATCTTATTGAAAAAAACGAAAGTTCATTATAAGTAAAAATTTGAAGTCTCTGAACAAAAATTTTTCAACAGAATATCACATCACCCAGTTTTAACGTCAAGAGTGCCTTTTTATCTTTCTCCCTTACTGAGTAAAGGCCGACATAACTAAGGTGAACGTATTAAAATGGAACTTTTTAATGCCATCAGACGGCAGACATTAAATGCGAAAACTTTGCAAATCGATTCGATACGCTTGAGAGTATTTGTAAAGGGTAAATGGCCGAATTTGTTTGCCGTAAGAAAAAAAATTTAAATAAGAGTCGAAAAAAAGAAAAAAAAAAAAATTAAAAATGAAAAGAAGTAACAAAACCTTTATTACAAGCAGCGGCATAAACGTGTAAAAATACATAAAAATAACCTAAAACGAAACTTTTTTACAGCTGTCAAGAGATCTGTGTGCACGCCAAAAGAACTTTTTACCAAATTCCATGTAAACAGAGTAGCCAAAAGAAGAAGAAGGTGAGTTGTTATGAAAAGGTGTGAGTGGAATTTAAGGAGCACGTCAAAGAAGGCAAATGGCATTCACAAAGGACTTTAGTTAGATTAAGGATTAAGGGGGGGCAGAAAAAAAAACCGGGCCACATTACACATTCCACATGTGTTTTTATGTTCTTCCTCAACCAAAGTTGTTTAGTCAAAGACGGCGATGTTTTTGTATTTCTTTTGTTGTTTTGAAGTACTCAACTTTGGCAACATCCGTTTTCACTTCAGCGCTTCCAACACACATTGCCGATCGCTGTCAGTGTGGGTGAGTGTGTGACAGCATTTTTCTTGTATTTTTTTTTCTAGCTGCTAAGCAACATTTTTTTCACTCTTCAACCCACATTTCACATCATATTTTGCATTTTATACTACCTCTGCTAAATTTTACAAATTTCTTCGCCTTTTTGCTTCTAACTTTCGGTATTGTTTTGCACATTTAGTTGATGTAGAGAGTGTTAAAAAAAGAGAAAAATGCTGGGAACTTTAAAGTCTCAATTTTCACAAGGGCAGCTATGCATGTTCGTTCTCAACCCTGGCATATATGTATGTACTAATGCGGATATAAGCGCCCTTTGCAGGTTTGTTTTTGCGTCATTCAGAAGTCAAGTCCATGTGACTCTTAAAATGGCATTTAGGGTGTCGTATTGATTACATTCTCGTTTTTACGGCAAATTGATTTTTGAATGGAGCTCAGCTGAAAATGTGAGGGGGTGGTAGCAGCTTCACTTCATTAAAGTTCCGGTAAATTTTTTTCAAGATTTGGTTGATATCTCCGAAACGGATTGAGATATCGAAAAAAAATTACACTACGTTGAAGCGCTGATGAAACTTTGTCAGGCTAGTTTCTGATACATAATGCCCAAAATGAACGGGCGTTTAAATAAAACAATATTGATTTTTTGGGAGAGTATAAAGCAAAAGCTCATAAAAAGTTTCATATCATTTCAGAACTCAATCGCATTTGAAAAGCAAGTAAATGATTCATTTATATAAGCATGAACCACATTTTTAGAAAATTTCACTAAAGCTTTATGAGTATAAAGGGTGACTGGCATGAACTGAAAACTGATATAACTGCTTTGCAGCTGCTAAAGAGGATATGGGCGATAAAATAAATATTTAGGGCGATTGATTTTTTTTTTTTTTTTCTAAGATGAGCCTTTAACACTTCCAACAAAGGCAAACGGAAGACGAAGGGCTGCTTGTGTGAGTGCAAGTGTTGTGAGTGCGGATAATCAAATCAAACTGCGCGTCTTTTCACCCTCTGAAATATTTTTTTCATCATATTTTCGCTAACTCAATAAAGCTTTAAATTTTCGCTCCACAAAATTTATATCGCAAACTTTCTTCGTTTACATTGACGTGCGGTAACTTGGCTTGGTTTATAGTTGGCAATGGGTATCGCTTATTTACGCCATCAAAACAAAAACAAATACCCAAATTTGGTAAAAAAAAAATTCCCAAAAAAAAGCAACGCTCTAAAGCTCTATGACTATGAAATTAGCTTTTGTTTACCGTCATACCACTCAATTGCTTTTGTTACTGTTATTGTTTGCCGCTTCTTATCTCTACGCCATTTATGCTTCTTGGTTCATTGTTACTATTTGTATTTTGACTGAAAATATTTTCCCAGCGGCATTTTGCAAAAAGGCATGCGTCACTGCGCTGCTATTGTTTAATCTCCTTCTCCTGCTACAGCTTGTTCTGCTTATAAGCTTCTTCATTTTCTTCTCTTTCAAAGCTCTTCCCCTCTCTCGATCTCTTTTTCGTTGAACATTCAATGTTATCCTTATTTTTATCGAATTTTTTATTTCTCGCTTCTGAAAACATCTTGCGGTTGTTTGTTTTTTATCTGACTGCCTGCCTGACTGACTGGCGCCTAGAAGTATGCCACATGCCTGTGTAGCCCTTCAAAGTAAACAGGTACGGTCGGAAGTAGTTGTTTGATTTGTCTGGCGTTTATTTAAAGTGTCCCATGGGCTGTCTTGACTTACATCAAAAGCAAAAACAAAGTAGTTAATTATTTGGTTTTAATTAAAAATGCATGGCTTCTCATGAAAAAAATTTCTTTGCGACAATTTGGGTTTTTTGCTGTATACTTTTGGGCTGAATTTTTCTTCGCATTTAAGTTTGCTTACCAGAAAAGGAATGTAAAAATGTGAAATAAAATAAAATAAAAGAAAATGAAACAAACAAAAAAATAAATCAAAAAATAAAATAAAATGAATTTAAAAAAAAAAATAAAACAAAATAAAATAAAAAAAAAAAAAAAAAAAAAATAAATAAAATTAAAAAAAAAAAAAAAAAATAAAAAAAATAAAAAAAAAAAAATAAAAATAAAAAAAAATAAAATAAAATAAAATAAAATAAAATAAAATAAAATAAAATAAAATAAAATAAAATAAAATAAAATAAAATAAAATAAAATAAAATAAAATAAAATAAAATAAAATAAAATAAAATAAAATAAAATAAAATAAAATAAAATAAAATAAAATAAAATAAAATAAAATAAAATAAAATAAAATAAAATAAAATAAAATAAAATAAAATAAAATAAAATAAAATAAAATAAAATAAAATAAAATAAAATAAAATAAAATAAAATAAAATAAAATAAAATAAAATAAAATAAAATAAAATAAAATAAAATAAAATAACATAAGATAAAATAAAAAATTAATATAAAAAAATTTATTAAAAAAGAAAAAATAATCTAAAAGTGATAGTAATAAATAATCGTTGGATTTTCACTAACTTACTTTTGGTTCTATTATGTTTGTGCAAATGTGGGATCTAGCATAAACAAATGTTTCTTTAATTACTCTCCCTTTATTTTGCATCTAATTTAATTTAATCACTGTTTTTGTATCATTTCAGGTAAGCTTCACTGTGTTCGTTGACATTCCATGACGATATTATTAGTCAAATTTGTAAGTAATTTGAAACGCAACCAAAAATAAATTCACCAGACAATCAGCATTTACTTAGTTAAATTCGAACGAGCGAAAAATTGCTCTCATTTCAATTTACAAAAAGAAAAAGAAAAAAATTAATTTGCTCACTCACTGTGCACTAAGCAGTATGCAGGGGCTATTAATGGATATTTAATGTAATTACGCACACCAAACCAAAATTTATTGCAAAACAGAGCTACGAGGTATTCACTACAATATACAAGAGAACTGAAAAAAAGGAACAAAGGATATCGCTTAATAAAGTTGTACGCCTAAATGTATGCTTGTAAATTTTGTATATTAGCAAGGGCGACTGATAAAGAGCAAAGTGGTTTGTACGTAGATCCCACACTCACAAGAGAACCCAATAAACAGCTTGGGGGTAAAGCAAAACTGGGTTTGCTATGACTTTATCCATTTATAGCGCTGAAAATATTTTGCGTTGTTAATTTCATAGCATTTCCCGCCCTCATAGCTGCTGCACGCATTTGCACTTCATAAATCTTCACTTGAATGCGCACCCTTCTAGCAAGCCGCTATATTTATATGCACATATACACGCCAATAACAACAGCATCGTCACCATTAGCAGCACCCATCCCGTTCGGTGGTCCTCAACCCAGCCATCATACTTACTTTGGGTTGTCTATGCGCTAGACATGCAGGCGACTACATTTTGTATGCCACTTAACTGTCATTCGATAAAGCCATGTTTGCTATGCTCCACTCTTTCTCTAATCTTCTTCTCTACCTCGTTTAATAACTCTTGGTTGTTGGCTGTCAGTTCATTTGTAACAGCCGGGTGACCAGCCGATTTCATTGAAATGATAATAATTGGATTAGCGAAACATTTAGCCAGCGTTCAGCAGCGTTGTCTGAAGTGGTGCGGATGCTATGCCGCCGGAGTTGGCATCACTGGTGCTCTGCGGGTTGAGTGCATGAAAAGTTGTGCCCACAAAAATTGCTCTGACCACAGCCTGTACATCACTTAGTAGTAGCGGTAGATAGGTTGCTATCCTTTGAGTGCGTTCTGACTTTGGTTGATGTTTTTGTTTTACATACTTTTGGGCGTGCCAAAATATAAGCGCAATGTATTTTTGGCAGTTACTTTTGAAAAGGATTCGAGTTGGGATTTGATTAAAAAAAAAAAGTTAAGCCTTTGCAGTTCTAGTCATAGCTCTAGTTCTAGTCATAGCTCCATTTTCAATTTTTCATTTTATAAACTATAAGAAAAGTTGAAACATAGCTCTAAGAATTGAGTCACTTAAAGCTAAGATTTTTCCATAAAACATCTATAAAGAGTCATAGCATATTTTTAGGCGCGTTTTTGGCTTTTAATTTTGGAGCTTATGTAAATTGCGCCTAAAAATATGTAAATGATCCCAAAATGATCCTAAAATAATCCAAATATGATCCAAAAAATATACAATACAAATACCATACCTGGGCGGCAACACTACTTGAAAATATTTTAGTTGGTATGTCGGCCAAAATACCTTTCATTTGATACCCATATTGGCATATCTCACTTCATAATTAAAAAAAAAATTATATATGTAGGTGGCAACACTGTACATCCCCCAAGTGGCAACCCCCAAGTGAATAGTCTTAGGATCAATCATACTACCTATATGCCAAATTTCATACAAATCGGTGAAGCTGTTCCTGAGATAGTACCGGATATACAAATATACTTCGGAAAGGTGGCAACGCTAGGTGGCAACCCTAGGTGGCACCCTACTTGACAATATTTTAGTTGGCATGTCGCCTAAAATATCTTTCATTTGATACCCATATTGGCATATGTTGCTCCATTATTTTAAAAAATTGAGATAGGTGGTAACCCTGTAAACCCCCCAGTGGCAATCTTACTTGAAAATATTTTAGCTGGCATGTCGCCGAAAATACCTTTGATTTGGTACCCATATTTTCATATCTTGCTCCATTATTTAAAAAAAATTAAATAGGTGGCAACCCTCTAAACCACTTCAAGTGGAAACTCCCAAGTGGATAGTTTTATAATCAATCATTCCATCTATATGCCATATTTCATCCAAATCGGTTAAGCTATTCGCAAAATATTGCGGAATATACAAATATAAAAATATGCTTCGACAAGGTGGTAACCCTACTTGAAAATATTTTGTTGTTGTTGTTAACAGCAAAACACTCCCCGAAGGTTTTTGGGAGTGATGCCGAAGTTGACAGTTCTTGGCCGGATATGACCCCGGTACGCTGCGGTACTCCTTTGCGGTACTGCCCGACTGTCGTGGTAGCGATTTGGTATGACCAGTGGAACCTTCTAGGTCATGTCATCCCTCCATCCGTGAGGAAGAAGAAGATGGGTAATGAGAGGTGAGAGGAATCATATCCGTAGATCAACCATCGAGTAGCACGTCATTACCTATGTGCATATTAGTCGCCTCTTACGACCGGGATGCCTACCTCGGGCATATTCTAAACCCCTAACTCGCAGGGGTTGAAAATATTTTAGTTGGCATGTCATTAAAAATACCTTTCATTTAATACCCATATTGGCATATCTTGCGACAAAAATAAAAAAAATTGAGCTAGGTGGCAACCCTGTAAACCAATCTGACTAAAATTTTTTTTTTTTATTATCACTACCAACCAGTTTTTGGCAGGGCGCGAAAATGCAGTTGTAGTAGTGTATAGTAGGTGAAATAAATGACTATGAGCCAAATTATGCGTGCTCGTGAATGTGAGTGAGTTGGTAACGCAATGATTTCGGTTTCAGGCTCGTATATATACAAATCTATGTATGTTTCGAAGTGATAAAGGTCGTTGGTGGGAATTTCATGATACAACAAAAGCACCTTTGCATGATGCTCAATCGATAGCAGGCAAAATGTTTCAAACTATGGGTCTTTACTATTGAGCTGTTTTCGCGTGTGAGAGTAAGTTTGTGTTCAACGGAAAGCAACAAAAATGGAAATCCTGTGAGTGGGATGAGTGCACATCTCGCACACATTAATAATTTATGCAATTGTGCTTTGCGGCTGGCAAAAAGCTGCGAGCTCAACGCTAGTGGCTTTAATCAGAAGCTAAGGGCTAAAAGAGTTTAATTAACTTCTTTTTGCAAAAGTTTTTCTGCTTAAATTTTTGTGGCTGCTTATTGAAAAAAGTTTTGACTTAAAACCTTTTTTAAAAATATCTGCTTTGTTTAAAAAATATGAATTATTCTCTGCTGCAACGATTTCTCTTATATCGATGGCACTTGTGGTATATTACGGGTTAATATGGCAATCTACCAACAATATGTACAAGAACAGGAAGTTTTAAGTTGAGAATTGAAAAGAGTTCTTGAAAAAATCAATTATATATGCAAATAATTCTACGAACTGTGCACTGATTTCAAAGGAGTATCAGATTTGAGCACTTATTTGAATACAAAAAAAAAAATTATGCTAACTATGGCAATTATATTAGCATATTTTTAGGCGTTTGATTTCGACACATTTTCCGAACTCTATATATCACCCTGTATTTTCAGTAAACCATAACCAAAAGCATACTTTGGGGCGTTTAGAGCATACGGTGCGATGATTTTAATTAACTCAGCACTAGACTTGCACTATACTTTTTATTTGGCTACACAAATGATTTCATGCTTTTTTCCTTCAAGTAACTGCGACTGAAAGAAATTTTCGTATAAAAAATTTAAAGCAAAGAGCAATTAACGTACGTTTCATGAACACAAAAATAAATTTCAATTAAATGCTGAATATTTAAAAAGTAATTGAATTCTGTGCGTCGATTAGGCAGCGATGTACCTGTGAATGCCATTTCACGCACATTTGCAGCAGTTAGCTAAAAGTGATTTCGGCCAATACAACGCAAAATGCATCCAATAAATAATAAAAATCTTTGCAATAAATAGCACATAGCTAAGGTAACCGCAAAAAATACCGACCAAACTTTTAGCAATTAAAGCAATAAAATATTTCAATTATTTCAAATATTTAAGCTGCCCTTTTTGTTAAATTTCAATGGCGTCCTTAATTAATACGCAAATATTGCTACGGGTAAATGTGATGAAGGGAAGTATTGAAAATTAAATGAAATCCTGACGGCAAGGTACTGTGGGCTAGTTTTAAGAAACCAGTAGCGAAATTGGATATGACGGCAGCTGTAGGAGGGACAAATATTTGTTTAAAATAAATAAAATAAAATAAAATAAAATAAAAAATAAAATAAAATAAAATAAAATAAAATAAAATAAAATAAAATAAAATAAAATAAAATAAAATAAAATAAAATAAAATAAAATAAAATAAAATAAAATAAAATAAAATAAAATAAAATAAAATAAAATAAAATAAAATAAAATAAAATAAAATAAAATAAAATAAAATAAAATAAAATAAAATAAAATAAAATAAAATAAAATAAAATAAAATAAAATAAAATAAAATAAAATAAAATAAAATAAAATAAAATAAAATAAAATAAAATAAAATAAAATAAAATAAAATAAAATAAAATAAAATAAAATAAAATAAAATAAAATAAAATAAAATAAAATAAAATAAAATAAAATAAAATAAAATAAAATAAAATAAAATAAAATAAAATAAAATAAAATAAAATAAAATAAAATAAAATAAAATAAAATAAAATAAAATAAAATAAAATAAAATAAAATAAAATAAAATAAAATAAAATAAAATAAAATAAAATAAAATAAAATAAATAAATAAAATAAAATAAAATAAAATAAAATAAAATAAAATAAAATAAAATAAAATAAAATAAAATAAAATAAAATAAAATAAAATAAAATAAAATAAAATAAAATAAAATAAAATAAAATAAAATAAAATAAAATAAAATAAAATAAAATAAAATAAAATAAAATAAAATAAAATAAAATAAAATAAAATAAAATAAAATAAAATAAAATAAAATAAAATAAAATAAAATAAAATAAAATAAAATAAAATAAAATAAAATAAAATAAAATAAAATAAAATAAAATATATAAGATATTTTGAACCAAAAATCTCCGAAAAACCTCACATTGCAACGCTGAAGACCCAAAGCACTTTACAATCCTTTGGAATTTTTTCATAAAAAGGTGAACCGAAATATAAGAAAAAGCGCATTTCACGCAAGAAAATCAACAATAACCCAAAAAAAAAAAAATAATAAAAAACATTCAATTACTTTTCTAACCAAAAAACAACGAATTCCTCGTTTATCCGTTTCACTTTTGAAATCCGTTTAATAATCCGATGAGTGGGCCACTTTTTAATTAAATAAACATAAAAACAGATATTTTTCATTTAATTGTTTTTTAACTCTCAACCGCGAAAGCAACAATAACTTGATATATCATATAAAAACAACAACAAAATGTTCTTTAGAAAATAGTTCAAGAAAAATTTGAATTGCAAATGTGCCGCTGTTTTGATGGTCGTAGGAAAAGTGCTTGAAGCAGTGGGCGGCTCAAAGCATGACGCAGATTTAAGCTCAACAGCTTTAGAACAGCTTGGTAGTCCAAACGAACCAAATATGCCAATCAATTTTAACCTCAACAGCTGGTGTTGGGATTTTTCGTGGAAAATTAAATTGTAGCTATTAAATATTGTGCTAATGGGCGAAATATGAAACCTTTATTTAGGAGTTGTGTGTTGGGGTGTGCCTGTGTGATGAGGTTTCAAATTGCTGCACACGCATTTCGAGGGCGTGAAACGTGCCGGGGTGTTACGGAAAAGTGTATAATGATGTTTTTTGAGTTTTGAGGAAATTTGGATTTAGGTGCCACTTTTGAGTATAAAAGTTGATACCACGAAACAAAACAGAACTTTGCTCATAATTGGGCAGAGCTCAGGGCGCTTATTATTTTACTTATTTAAGTGTCACTGGAATAGGAAATATAACAAAAACAAACGAAAAATAAAAAATTAAAAACAAAAAAAGTAAAATAAAATAAACTAAAATTAACTTGAAAAAAAAAAATTGAATAATAAAAAAAATTACAAACAAAAATAGAAAAAAATAGATAAAAAGAAAAAAAAAATATAAAAAAAAATAAAAAAATTATATAAAATGTAATAAACTAAACTAAATAGAACGAAAAAAAAAAATAAATAAATAAAAAAAAAATTAAATGAAAAAAAAAAAATTATAAAAAAAATAAGCTAAAATAAAACGAAAAAAATAAAGAAAAAAATAAAATTAAAAAAATAACAAAAAAATTCCAAAAAAAAACAAAAAAATTAAATAAATAAAAATTTCAAAATAAAGAAAAGCACATGAATGAAAATAAAAAAAAAAATAATTAAAAATTAAATAAAAAATATGCAAGAAAATAAAAAATAAAAAATAATAACAAAATAAAATAATAAATAATAATAATAAAAAAAAATAATATAAACTTTTTTTTAAATACTCTCTTTGAAAAGACTAGATCTGAATCCACCCTTAAAAGAATTATTGACTATTCAAGGCCATAGAAAAATTCAAATAATTGCCTGCAGGCTGATCCAGCATTAAAAATTTCACTTAGTCATTTGCCTTAAATTGTTTATCGGAATTACATTTCGCTCGCAATTGCGTTATTTCTTTCGCTTCGCATTATAACGTTACCTTTAATTTTTTCACCCAAACTCATTACTTCAGTACTTCACACCTTCTCTACGTATTTACTTTTCGTTTGTTTAGTTATTTTTTTCCACAGTCATTGCGAGCATTCATGCCTTCAGCTCTGAT
>CAXKVI010000089.1:85000-99433 GCA_964058755.1 Campiglossa producta | reverse complement strand
AAAGATGACATCAAATAAGTCCTTGAGCAGTTAATATCGCAAGAACGCTGAGCAATAAAAACAAAATAAAATAGTAACAAAGTAAGGAAGTCTAAGTTCGGTGAAACCGAACATTACATACCCAGCTGTGCACATAAAGTGGGCGTGATCGTTCACCGATTTTTCTTATTTTCTGTGGTAGTACTCTACATAAACATAACATGCCTGGTACCTAGTTTCGTAAATCTATCTCACACCGTTCTGAAGTTGTTAGCAGTCGAATTTAAAAATTGCTTGACTCATAAGTGGGCGGTGCCACGCCCACTTTCCAAAATTTTGAAAAAATTATGTAAAGAATATGAAAGTTGATGTATGTACCAAATTATATTATTATAGCGAAATCAGTTAATTAGATATGGACTTTTCAATATTTCCACCTCCTTTCAATATAACTTTTATGAAAAAGTAGGCGTGGTCGCGAAGCGATTTCGTTTATTTTCTATAGCTGAATTTACCACAACAATAGTATGTCCTCTACGAAATTTCGTTATACTAGCATAAACTGTTCTGAAGTTATTAAGAGTCAAAATTTTAAAATTTCTTCAAATATACGTGGGCGGTACCACGCCCCCTTTTCAAAAATTTTTATAAAATCGGCCTTAGAACATCTAAATCAATACATATTGCAAATTTTATCATTGTAGCTGCTTCTAATATTGAATTAACCCATTTTATACGTTTTTCGAAATTTTCGATATCGAAAAAGGGGCGTGGTTATGGTCCGATTTTACCCATTTTCAATAGCAATCTATTCTGAACCCAAATAAGTACGCATGCCAAA
Organism: Campiglossa producta; assembly: GCA_964058755.1. Lineage (NCBI taxonomy): Eukaryota > Metazoa > Arthropoda > Insecta > Diptera > Tephritidae > Campiglossa > Campiglossa producta. The sequence continues at coordinate 98,613 of CAXKVI010000089.1, read as the reverse complement.
TTTGGTGAAGATATCTCATTATTTGCTCAAGTTATCGTGTTAACGGACAGACGGACGGACGGACGGACGGACGGACGGACGGACGGACGGACGGACGGACATGGCTCAATCAAATTTTTTTTCGATCCTGATCATATTGATATATGGAAGTCTATATCTATCTCGATTCCTTTATACCTGTACAACCAACCGTTATCCTAACAAAGTTATAATACCCTGTGTACAAGTACAGCTGGGTATAATCAAAGTAGTGCTATAAAACTAATCTCTAAGCACCAAACACATACTTTGATCTGCACATAAATAATATTTACGTGTACAGAAATGCTAGCTAGAGCCTATGTATCATATTAAATTATACATATCTGCTGCAGTACAAATAAAGGTCACGAGCTCAACTCATACAAAAATTTAGATATTTGTCAGTTTCAAGCGCTAGGCGGTGATGTGGTAAATTTAGTACTCCCTGCTAATCTGACGCTACTATTTAGGGTGCCTTGGCAAGCAAAATTCGTTTTCTTTTTGTTTTTTTTATCTTTTTGGTATATAATACCCTCTGCGGTTAGTGCTACTGTGCCACTGACAGTTCCAAAATGTCGTCCATTTCATTGCATACCATTGACTTTTCCTGCTGTTAGTTAGAGAGTTTGTGGTCATAAAATAGAAATTGGAAGGCGTTTGTATAATTACAATGAGCCTGCTCGTTCAAATTGCCTTAGAATGTATACTCACCATCACGAGCGCCCATAACCAAATGCACAGAGAATAATAATATAGTTTACGCTCATAGCAAAAAATGAAAGTTACGTATAGTGTCGCACACACATAAAACCTCATACAAATGTAAATGCACACTTAAATTTATATTTATGGCACTATTTTGGGTACTAAAATTTACGCACACGCATACATTTTGAGACCACAAATTCTTGCATTAGCATCATCTGTGTGCTTTGTATGTACGCATATGTGACTTATTTACAACATCAATGAACTCAGTTTTATGGCTACATTCGTAAGTATATATATCTCTGTTCTACTATGTATTGAGCGGTTATGTGGGCGTAGCATTTGTGGTTTCGTATTGACTGCTTTTAGGGGCGTAAATAGCACGAAATTTCGTTTATGTCCCAGTTGTTTTATCGTGGCCAGGCAGTATTTAAATTGATGCTTAGCCTACTTTTATGCGTTTAAGCTAATCGAACACAAATCTTATAACCTGAACTCTGAGCGAATTAATTGAAGTATAAAGTAACATAAGTATATGTTTTAAAGGTCATGACATCAGATTTCTTTGAAACGATCTCTTATTCCAAAAAAAAAAAATTATTTTATTTTTTATATTTTACTTTATTATTTTTTATTTGTTTTTATTTTATTATATTTTATTATATTTTATTTTATTTTATTTTATTTTATTTTATTTTATTTTATTTTATTTTATTTTATTTTATTTTATTTTATTTTATTTTATTTTATTTTATTTTATTTTATTTTATTTTATTTTATTTTATTTTATTTTATTTTATTTTATTTTATTTTATTTTATTTTATTTTATTTTATTTTATTTTATTTTATTTTATTTTACTTTATTTTATTTTATTTTATTTTATTTTATTTTATTTTATTTTATTTTATTTTATTTTATTTTATTTTATTTTATTTTATTTTATTTTATTTTATTTTATTTTATTTTATTTTATTTTATTTTATTTTATTTTATTTTATTTTATTTTATTTTATTTTATTTTATTTTATTTTATTTTATTTTATTTTATTTTATTTTATTTTATTTTATTTTATTTTATTTTATTTTATTTTATTTTATTTTATTTTATTTTATTTTATTTTATTTTATTTTATTTTATTTTATTTTATTTTATTTTATTTTATTTTATTTTATTTTATTTTATTTTATTTTATTTTATTTTATTTTATTTTATTTTATTTTATTTTATTTTATTTTATTTTATTTTATTTTATTTTATTTTATTTTATTTTATTTTATTTTATTTTATTTTATTTTATTTTATTTTATTTTATTTTATTTTATTTTATTTTATTTTATTTTATTTTATTTTATTTTATTTTATTTTATTTTATTTTATTTTATTTTATTTTATTTTATTTTATTTTATTTTATTTTATTTTATTTTATTTTATTTTATTTTATTTTATTTTATTTTATTTTATTTTATTTTATTTTATTTTATTTTATTTTATTTTATTTTATTTTATTTTATTTTATTTTATTTTATTTTATTTTATTTTATTTTATTTTATTTTATTTTATTTTATTTTGTTTTATTTTATTTTATTTTATTTTATTTTATTTTATTTTATTTTATATTATTTTATTTTATTTTAATTTATTTTATTTTTATTCTATTCTTATTTAGGTTAATTTAATTTAATTTATTTTCGTATTTTTTTGTTAGTGACCTGTTTCCAACCCCAGAATCTTTGAAAGTTTGACTCTTGCCGCTAAAATTCATTTATCTGAGTTGAAAGAAAATATTTAGGGACAGAAATTTCTTAGCTAGAAAAAACAGCATGAATTTACAAAGTGTATTTGTGTTGCTATTTGCTTGTACTTCTGCTGTGATTACACCCAATCCGAGAAAGCATTTAATACTTTTATCAGTAGCCAAACGTGGGCTGCATACAAATATGCTAACAGCTCATTTACACATTCCTATCACACATACCTAATCTCTGCTGTTAGGAATTTACAGCGTTTGCAAATAGCATAGCCAAGAAATTCTTACAATTTTAGCAAAGTAACACTTCTTTATGGCTGGTTGCGGAATTTGATGGCTATTGTATTAAAATACACCGAAAAACCTCTATATCGCTACATACATACATATGTATGTATGTATTAAATCCAAATTTATTAAAAAAGCTTGAAAGCTGCAAGAAAAAATTGAGAGCTTATACTTAAGTGAAATCAGCTGTAATATGTATGTACATAAGCATTTATTTCCAAAAATATATATACAAGAAACTTATCGACCAAGAACTTCCAAAAGCCACAACAAGCAAATTGAACAAAGTGCAAAGATAAGAAAAAACGATAAGCACAAAGCTGTCACGGCAACCACAAACAAATGCTTAACGAACTGCACCAGCAGTTATAAGCAAACAACAAACACCAATGTAGCTGTCGAATTATTCGGTCGCAAAGCAAAAAACAAATTAAAATGCGCGACACCACACATTGAATGTTGCGGTTGCTGCCTAACGGTTTCTTCACAAAAATGTTTTCGTTGCAAAATTACTCGAAGGCGTTGATAGGAGAATTTTTTGTATTTATATGTATTTGTATACGTGAAAAGTTTTATTTAATGAGTCTGAAAGCGTTTTTTTCGTGGATTTAAGATGTTTTTCTATTTTTATTTTATTCTATTTTTCAATTAAAATTGCTTAATACATCTTATTTTTAATTGTTTTATATTTTTTTTTATTTCTTTTCTCTTTATTTTGTGTTCTTTTATTTTATTTTCTTTTATTACATTTTATTTTATTTTATTTTATTTTATTTTATTTTATTTTATTTTATTTTATTTTATTTTATTTTATTTTATTTTATTTTATTTTATTTTATTTTATTTTATTTTATTTTATTTTATTTTATTTTATTTTATTTTATTTTATTTTATTTTATTTTATTTTATTTTATTTTATTTTATTTTATTTTATTTTATTTTATTTTATTTTATTTTATTTTATTTTATTTTATTTTATTTTATTTTATTTTATTTTATTTTATTTTATTTTATTTTATTTTATTTTATTTTATTTTATTTTATTTCTTTTATTTTATTTTGTTTTATTTTTTTATTTGATGAGTTTTATTGGTCTGTATATTTATTTTATTTTATTTTATTTTATTTTATTTTATTTTATTTTATTTTATTTTATTTTATTTTATTTTATTTTATTTTATTTTTTTTAATTTTATTTTTTTATATTATATTATATTTTAATTTATTTTTTAAATTTTATTTTATTTTCTTTTAATATTATTTTATTGTATAATTTTATTTAATTTTTCTAATATAATTTTTATTTATTTTCTTTTATTTAATTATGTCAATTAATTTTTTTTTTTTTTACATCTTAAATAAACGCAAAATCGTTAAGAAAATCCATGAGCTTTTCACAAAAATTAGATTAAAAAAAAAATTCACAATAATAATCATCTCTGAAGATACTTAAGTACTTAGTTTTCCAATAAACACTATTCCATTCAGAGCGGAGAAGCTTATCCAACTTTTCAAGTATTCGATCTTTAGGCACATAATATACAGGGTAACAAATACACACATACTTCTACTTGTTGTACTTTTTCCATCTTAAAATACACAAGAAAGTTTTGCTTACCTCAATTTACTCACACTCAACAAAAAAAGCACTAAGTGTAGGTATAAAAGGAAAAGCTGCATAAAAAGTAAACCAAATTTGAGCAACTAAAGTGAATGTCAAAATACAATTAAATGTTAAGGCCATGCAAACAAAGCACAATACATGCATCCCTACATATACGCACACACACACATAAATACATCATACAGCCAATTTTGTTTGTTTAACGCTCACACCAACCTCATCATACTCACTGAAATTCTGATCTGAGATGAGCTGCTCTGAACGTTTGGCATTTAAGCTGATTGCCGTGCTAATTGGCCATTTAAGTCGCGTCTTTTGTTAGCTGCAAATGATTGTTGTTGTAGTTAGTTGGGGGTTTTAGTTGGTGCTTTAGTGTGCTAATTTCCGATTCTTTCATTCACACACTACTTAAACTTGCTAAACTTTTTTTATGTTTGTTTTACCTTTGCAAATTGTTTCTTTTTTATAGTTGAAGGAGTATGAGCTGAGTGAAGTTTTCAACTTTGCCGAGGATGAACGCAAATATGAAACGGTGAAGACGCAAATGCATCTGGAAGCGGAGCATGAGTAAGTGATTATAATAAAATAAATGAAAAAAGAAAATACAAAATAAAATTAAAAAAATAAAATAAAATAAAATAAAATAAAATAAAATAAAATAAAATAAAATAAAATAAAATAAAATAAAATAAAATAAAATAAAATAAAATAAAATAAAATAAAATAAAATAAAATAAAATAAAATAAAATAAAATAAAATAAAATAAAATAAAATAAAATAAAATAAAATAAAATAAAATAAAATAAAATAAAATAAAATAAAATAAAATAAAATAAAATAAAATAAAATAAAATAAAATAAAATAAAATAAAATAAAATAAAATAAAATAAAATAAAATAAAATAAAATAAAAAAAAATAAAAAAAAATAAAAAATAAAAATAAATAAAATAAAATAAAATAAAATAATAAAATAAAATAAAATTAAACAAAATAAAACTAAAATCAAATAAAACAGAAATAATAAAATTCAACAACTAAAATGTATCAATATTTTATTTTAAACTTGCCTTGAGCTCAACAAAATAACAAAATTAAATAAAAAAAATTAAATAAAAAACAACAAAAAAAACCACAAAAAAAAAAAAACAAAAAATAAAAAAATAAAATAAAATTATAAAATAAAAACAAAATAAAATAAAATTAAATTAAATTAAATCATAATAAATAAAATTAAATTAAATTAATAATAAAAAAAAACTGAAAGCAAATAAAAACAGAAATAATAAAATTGAAAAAAGAAATATAATAAAATAAAAGAAAATGAAAAATAAATAAAATAAAATACAATAAAAAAAACGAAAAAAGTTGTGTGAATAAAGTTAAAAAAAAAAACTAATTAATTAAAAAAAAAAAAACAAATTAAACGAAAAAAAAATACAAAACAAAATAAAAATAAATTAAAAATATTTTTATTTGCCTTCAACAACTAAAATGTATCAATATTTTATTTTAAACTTGCCTTGAGCTAAACAAAATAACAAAATCTTGATATATTTCAACAAAATGAAATAAAAAACAAATGTTAGAGTAGGCCACCTCCATAAGTTGTTTAAAATATTTAATTTTTTTCTTTCATTTCTTCCCAGCTCCACCATAACTAATAATGAGCTTTCAGCAAGCATTGAGCGTGAACGTCAGAATGAAATATCAGCACAGCCTACATCGGTGACGGAAAGAGATCGTATACGATCGCGTTTGCTGGAGAAAATGAATCCGGGGTAAGTGGAAGAATTGAAATAAAAATATTTGAGCAAACAACAGAAAATACACGACTTCCGACAACAGTAATACATTTGCTGAATAGCTGAATTAAACACTTATGCGGCTAAACTTGTACAAAACCTCATTAATGGCTGATTGCGACTAAAGGACTATTAGCTGAATAGCTGAATTAGCTATATATGAAGCTGAATTTGTATAAAACTCGACAAAGCGCTGATTGAATGCAACGAAATGTTAGCTGCAGAGCATACTCATGCGCTGAATTATAGGGAGACTGTTTTATTATTTTTTTTGTTTTCAACTCAATGGCAATTTACTCAGTTTGAAAACATAAATTTATAGAAATCCAAGCAATAGTTTACTGAAAAATTAAGGCAATTAGGGTTTATCTTCTTTTGGCAAAAACGCAAAAAACGCAAACTAGCAACCATGCAATATATATGCAAATTTACGTTGTTTTCTAGAAATTTACAAAAAATTACCAAATTTATAGTTCCAGCACGCCTTTTCCATGCTATGCAAATAAACTGAATGACCCACTATGAGCACACCCACAAAGTTGGCACACTAGCTGATTGAATAATCAAATAAATTTCTCGCACACAAAAAACTATTGATTGGAGAGTTTACTGTTAGTTTTTTGTGTGATTTTTTTTGGTAATTAAGTGCTACAAGAAAAAGCTGGGCAGTTGAATTATAGTGAGGAGGGCATAGCAACCGGCAAATTAAAATTGAGATGGATAGCTTAAAATAAAGCTAAATAGCTTAACTGCTAGCTGAATAACAATAACACCAGCAATAATGAAGTTATGCTGACCAAACGTTTCAAAGAACTGCGTTAACAGTGGCTGAATAGATGAGTTCTTAGCTGAATTCGCTTAATTGCGCGCTGAATTTATTATTTTCCAGCTGAATATAGTTTTAAGATACAATTTAGTTCTTTTTTAAGTATACAAGTCTATTTTGGCATGCGCTGAATAGCTGAATCATGCGCTGAATTGATATTTTATTGTTATAATAAATAGCTTGTTAATAGTTTAGCTCCGATACAAAAAATCCTTAAAAAGTGGCTGCATAGATGAGTTCTTAGCTGAATTCGCTTAATTGCGCGCTGAATGTATTATTTCCTAGCTGAATATAGTTTTAAGCAACCATATAGCCTATAACCGTTCTTTTTTAGGTATACAAGTGTATTTTTGCATGCCCTGAATAGCTGAATTAAGGGCTGAATTAATATATTATTGTTATAATAAATAGCTTGTTAATAGCTTAGCTCCGATACAAGAAATGCGTAAATAGTGGCTGAATAGATGAGTTCTTAGCTGAATTCGCTTAATTGCGCGCTTAATGTAATATTTCCCAGCTGAATATAGTTTTAAGCAACCATATAGCCTATAACCGTTCTTTTTTAGGTACAAGTGTATTTTGGCATGCGGTGAATAGCTGAATCAAGCGCGGAATAGTGGCTGAATAGATGAGTTCTTAGCTGAATTCACTTAATTGCGCGCTGAATGAATTATTTTCCAGCTGAATATAGTTTTAAGCAACCATATAGCCTATAGCAGTTATTTTTTAGGTATACAAGTGTATTTTGGCATGCGCTGAATAGCTGAATCATGCGCTGAATTGATATTTTATTGTTATAATAAATAGCTTGTTAATAGTTTAGTTCGGGTGTAGTTTTGCAGAAACTCGTTTTAAGAAGAGTTGAGCAAGTGAATATTCGCTTAATATCAAGCTGAATGTATAATTTTCCAGCTGAATATAGACCATAGTGAGCATAAAGCCTCAAACAGTTAATTTTAGTTCATAAAGTATATTGTTACATGCGCTGAATAGCTGAATCAAGCGCTGAATTGCTGATAAATTATCAAAAGAAACTATTTTTTTGATAATTTAGCTCGAGTATGTATATTCATGCTGAAGTGTTGAAAGCATGCTGACGATTTGCAAATGAGAAGTGGACAACAATTAGTTCAGTTTACTTACATAGTAAAACTATGAAACAGTGCTAGTTGAGTAACTTACCAATTAAAAATATTTAAAACTTATGCTGAATAGGTGGGTCTTGACCGAAGAATGCTGTAGGAGCCAGTATTTACATTTTTTCGAATTTTTTTTTTCGAAAGCTCAACATTGGAACCACGTGCTCCACTTCGCTTGAATCGTAAGTTACTTTTCTTGTTTTTTTTTCACTTTTTTTCTTGTTGCATTATTTGGCACGTTTTTGCTTAACTCCAGCAACCACTTAAAAGGTTAACAACACCTGCTGGTAAAGCAATAGAGCGGAGGCGTTCCAGTAAGAGAAAAACAAATTGACAAAAACTGCAAAATGTGAGGAAGTTTTCGTTCTGAATTTTTAAACAAACTAATCTGGGCGCTGAGACAACAAAGCCAACAAACTACGAAAGTGATGTACTGAGTAGCAGACGAAAAAAAGGAAGCTTGTGTGAGTTGCGCTTCCTCAGCCAGAGAGATAAGCAGTGACTTGAAGTGGAGTTGGAAAAGGAGCAACTGAGAAAACAAAAGAAGGAAATACTAAAAAAAAACGAAGTACCTAGTCAGCAGCCACTAGCATAAAACTATAGCGTTGAAATAAAAGTAGTAAAAAACAAGCTAAGTGGCAGAGTTACAAGTGAGCAGACGAAGGCAAAAGAAGAAGCCAACGAATAGCTCGTTTATTGTTGTTAGGCGTCAACGCCCACTGTCTAAAATTTCTGCCACACATTTTCCTCTATGACACTATGCCAGTGCTGCTGGCACTGATAACCTGAATCTTTAATGAAAAGACAACAGTAAAACCAAATAAAGCGCACGAAAAAAACATGCTAAGGATGCGATAGATGAAAAAAGTGTCACTGAGTCACTGGGAATAAAATATAAAAAGCAGAAAAAAATAGAAGGAAGTTTTATATTTAACAAAAAACAAAGGAAGTATGAAAAGAAAGCTTGCTACATATACAAAAAAAAAAGAGAAACTAAAATTTCCTAGCGATAAAATGCTTTACTAACAAACGTGTTAAAGTGCCAAAAAGCTCTAACTATTTGTATGTGTGCTTAGCATGTGCATACGATGACTTCCTGCCAAAAGTGTGCCAGCTGCGTTTTGAACGTTGTATTCTGTGCGTTATTACAACATCTTGGCTAAGTAGTGAAGTGCTGTCTGTTTAGTGTGTATTTAAATGCTCGTACATGCGCCTTTTATTGGTTTTGGTTTTCATATTTTCTTGCAACTTATTAAGTTAAAGCCTGAGGCAAATTTTAAATTTAAGTAATGCACAAAGCTTGTAAATCACAAACCTTGAAAATCCCATACAAGTTTGGAGGCTTACATTTTTCTGGATTTTATTTTATTTAATTTAATTTAATTTTACTTTGGTTACACACTGCGGTTTAGACATTCCTCTCCTGGGTTTGATGGCCAGTAAAGGTGATGAAAAATTGCTATGCAACAATGCAAAGCGGTTTGACAAGATCGAAATTGCAATCAGCGTAGTTGGTATTGTTTGTAGCATATTTAAACTCAAAAGAATAATTTGATACAAATTTTTCGACTGGTCAAAAGTCTACAAACCTTTCAAAGCTCGAAAATATAATGACCAATAATAACAATAACTAAATTATTTTATTTTATTTTTATTTTTTTTTTTTTATTTTTTTTTTTTTTTATCTTATTTTATTTTATTTTATTTTATTTTATTTTACTTTATTTTATTTTTTTTATTTTATTTTATTTTATTTTATTTTATTTTATTTTTTTTATTTTATTTTATTTTATTTTATTTTATTTTATTTTATTTTATTTTATTTTATTTTATTTTATTTTATTTTATTTTATTTTATTTTATTTTATTTTATTTTATTTTATTTTATTTTATTTTATTTTATTTTATTTTATTTTATTTTATTTTATTTTATTTTATTTTTATTTTTTTTTTTTTATTTTATTTTATTTTATTTTTTATTTTATTTTATTTTACTTTATTTTATTTTATTTTATTTTATTTTATTTTATTTTATTTTATTTTATTTTATTTTATTTTATTTTATTTTATTTTATTTTATTTTATTTTATTATATTTTATTTTATTTTATTTTTTTTAATTTTATTTTTTTATTTTATTTTTTTATTTTATTTTTTTATATTTTATTTTATTTTATTTTATATTATTTTATTTTACTTTATATTATTTTTTTATCTTTATTCTGCTTTTCTGCACTCTTCGAAGGTTTTTTTCTTTTCTATCTGGCAAATGCTAAAAATAAATTTCTTTACCAAATAACTAGCTGCAATTTACTTCCATTCTCTGTGCAACTTAGTCATAAACTGATAAGATAATAGCACGGCCTGATGACTTTCTTTAACATATAATCTCTGCTTAATTACGAAATGATTGATTCGCCCAAACCAACGTAAAAGGTGATTGTATGAGCAAATATTTCTGATAGTCGAAAACTACAAAATAGTTGATAAAAATGTCTCATCAGAGTTAAACAGAGTTTCAACAGTAGTAATGATAATTCAATAAATAAAAACTTCATACAAACAATCTAATATGCGCGGACATGTACGTGTTGGAATGGGTCATTCCATGGGTCCAATGCGCATGGGACCAGCCAGAATGGCACCGACAAGAATGGGCATGGGACCCGGTCCAGCTTTTGTAAGCCGCCCACCAGCTTTGGCCGGGCGTCCATCTGGCCCACCTCCAGTTTCTCGTCCACCCGGTCCACCATCTGCATCAGCTGCACGACCACCAGCTCCACTACCATCTCAAGTCAATGTGAATGTCAATCAAGCGCCACGTACAGTAGTGAATGAAGTTATTGTTGGTGGCGGTCCGCCTCTACTACCCGCTGCCGGTTTAGTGCTTGGTACATCATTGGTTGCTGGTGCAGTGATGGGCGCTGCTGTAGCTTCAGCAGCTTCTGGCCCAAGAGGAGTTTATGTAAACACAGCGCAACCTCAATCGTCGACGGTGATTGTGAATACGCCAGGAGTTCAGCAACAACAACTACAACAGGGTGCATCAACTGTGGTTGTTGAATCGGGTGCAACAACGGCAATGGGGCAACCAACAACAGTTGTTGTAGAGAATGGTGGTCAGCGGCAGCCGACATCGACAGTTGTGACAGAAACAGTGGTGATACCGCCAAAGCCGAATAGTTGTTGTTGTTGTGTAATATTATGAGTTTGTTGCAATGTCTTTTTAACTTTAAGGTATTTGAGATTTAATATTGTAAGAAATACAAACAAAAATAACCTAAAATGATTTACAGCTAAGTGCGATGAAATTTTATTTTTATTGGGCGTTGCCACTTGGTACACTTCCGAGAACTGCCACATATCGACATGTCATACCAAACAAAAGTTTGCAAATAGATGGTATTTTTAATGTAAAGCCTCTCTGTTTGGGTGTTGCTTCTTCGGGCTGTTTACAGGGTTGCCAGCTAACTCATTTTTTTTTCAAATTTGAGCAAAATATGCCAATATGAGTATCATATGAAAGATATTTTCGATCGCATACCAACGCTGATATTTTCCAGCAGGGTTGCCAACTAAACAAATTTGATTTAGTTTTCGTATATCGACGACTACATATCTCGAGTGCGGCTATGCGATTTTAAGTTAAATAATGCTTCCCTAATTAGAAATTTTTCCATTGCTATTTACTTCTTTTACATTATTCTTTATTTTAATACTAGAATCACCTATATATTCTCAATTTTATTTTTTCTTAAACAGTTTTACAATTATTTTTTCTTTTTTTTTTTAAATAAATATCACTTGGAAACAAAACAAAATATAAGAACCACATTTGAAATTAAACCATCAGCGCTGTTCATAGAAAATTTCTTCACAGAATCGCACAGCAACCATCCGAAGCGCTTACTGTTACAGTCGCTGGTCTTCGCATATTTTCAACCACAACCGTTGTTGGTGGTTGCGGTCTTGGAGCATTAACGAAGACAGTTTGTTGTGGTGGTGGTGGCCCACGTTCCTCAACAATAATAACATTGCCGGCTTGTTGTTGTCGTGGTGGCGGTGGTCCGACGTTGATATTCACTTGAGCACGTCCTGGTGGCGGTCCATAGCCGGGTGGTGGTCCATAACCGCCAGCTTGTTGCATGTTGAGGTTTTGGGTATAGCTAATATAAAATGCGTTTCAGTAGATATATTGATCAAAAATATAAAAAAATTTGTTTTGATGGTGTTCTGTCCGTCACCGCGCTCTTGAACTGACTGATATTGACCATCGCGGAAGTATTTGCGCATTCGATTTTCGGTACAGAATATTCCTACAACTCTGAACATCAATCAAATAATATCTAATTAAAACCTTTTTATAACTAGATAAAAATACATACGCAGTTGTGGGTTTGAATTATCTTATCTATGTAGCTGGATTAGACAGTGTGTTTTTTTTTATTCTGTTTTATTTTTTTTTTATTTTACTTTATTTTATTTTATTTTAGTTTATTTTATTTTATTTTATTTTATTTTATTTTATTTTATTTTATTTTATTTTATTTTATTTTATTTTATTTTATTTTATTTTATTTTATTTTATTTTATTTTATTTTATTTTATTTTATTTTATTTTATTTTATTTTATTTTATTTTATTTTATTTTATTTTATTTTATTTTATTTTATTTTATTTTATTTTATTTTATTTTATTTTATTTTATTTTATTTTATTTTATTTTATTTTATTTTATTTTATTTTATTTTATTTTGTTTTATTTTATTTTATTTTATTTTATTTTATTTTATTTTATTTTATTTTATTTTATTTTATTTTATTTTATTTTATTTTATTTTATTTTATTTTATTTTATTTTATTTTATTTTATTTTATTTTATTTTATTTTATTTTATTTTATTTTATTTTATTTTATTTTATTTTATTTTATTTTATTTTATTTTATTTTATTTTATTTTATTTTATTTTATTTTATTTTATTTTATTTTATTTTATTTTATTTTATTTTATTTTATTTTATTTTATTTTATTTTATTTTATTTTATTTTATTTTATTTTATTTTATTTTATTTTATTTTATTTTATTTTATTTTATTTTATTTTATTTTATTTTATTTTATTTTATTTTATTTTATTTTATTTTATTTTATTTTATTTTATTTTATTTTGTTTTATTTTATTTTATTTTATTTTATTTTATTTTATTTTATATTATTTTATTTTATTTTATTTTATTTTATTTTATTTTATTTTATTTTATTTTATTTTATTTTATTTTATTTTATTTTATTTTATTTTATTTTATTTTATTTTATTTTATTTTATTTTATTTTATTTTATTTCATTTTATTTTATTTTATTTTATTTTATTTTGTTTTATTTTATTTTGTTTTATTTTGTTTTATTTTATTTTATTTTGTTTCAGTTTTAATTAATTTTATTACATCA
>CAXKVI010000089.1:72500-80000 GCA_964058755.1 Campiglossa producta | reverse complement strand
TGCGACAAAACCTTTCGATTTAAGTGTTCAGAGATTAAGGACCGTTTTCGAAAAGCCGGTTAATGCTAATTGCGATTAATTTGACAGTAACCGTAAAAAATACGTCAACTAAATCCCAGTTTGCGTCAAGCGTAGATTGTGAAATCGGCCCTATGGATATATTCTTACACCTGTAAAAAAAAAAGTTCGGATATAACTTACCATCAGCAAAAGCACCAAATTACCACACTTAAAATACATTGTTGTCATTTTTTTAAATTTTTTTTTGGATGCATTTTCATTTTTCTTTTCATCATATTTCCTATTAAAAAATTAGTGAAAATACCGAGCTTTGAGCTGTCTGGCTGAAGGTTTTGCCATGGGATAATGTCTAGAAATGCTTGATTCTACTTAAGGATAGCATTTTACGAGACATGTGTGAAGATCTGCTATTTAAAAGTAGTCAAAGTTTGTCATACCCGCTTAAACATGTGAAAGCACAGTGAAAAGTAGTGAAATTTCCCGAGTTTTGGGGTGTCTGTCTGAAGTATTTGCCATGGGACGAAGTCTAAAAATGCCCGATACTACTTGAGGATAGTATTCTACAAAAAATGGGAAAATATTGGGTAGTTAAAAGCAGCCAAAGTGGCCCAAATGCGTGAAATTGGTAAAACAGAACAAATTTCCATAGGAAAATTCGCGCACTGTGGGTGTCTGGCTGGAGCCTTGTCACTGGTACGGGTCTAACAACACTTGATACTGACTCGGGGTAGTAATCAAATATGTGAAAATCATGAAATTTAATAAATTATTTCAATAAACTTCAAAATTTTTTCCGTTTGAAGTTTAAATTGGTTCTTTTTTTGGTATGAAAATACGGTAGCTCATTTTCAAAAGAAAACGTCACTAACACGGTTTATGTCAAATGAGGGCAATGGCGACCAAGAAGAAGAAAAAGGACTACCTGTATGTTCTTCTACCATGCCATCATCCATAATAAATAGTTAAAAAATACAAATAAAATACAAAAAGTGTAAAAATCGTAAACGCAAATGTAGAAATATTTAAACCAAAATCTGAAAAATGTAAAATACTTTCATAGAATTAGAAAAAAAAAAAAAATGTATGCAAGAAAAATGCTAAATGCGTAAGATGTACATTAGATAAGATGTGAAAAGAGAGGAAACTAATTTAAAACGTGAGATGCAATTAATAATAATTTTTAGTAAAAGTCAGCAAAACGCGTCAACACAGGAAGCATTGTTAACTACAACAACAACAAGAACAACAACAACAACCAACAACAACAACAACAACAACAACAACCAACAACAATAACAACAAAAACAACACAGGAACTTTTTGCTAAAGAGAGGAAGAAAATATGAAGAGAAAGTTTCTCGCAACAGCAACACGCTCTTATACCCTTTTCTAAAAAAAAAAAAAAAATGTGTTAGCTTGGGCACACTCCCTCCTCATAATAACCGTGTTTAATAATGACTTCTTCTGTTGAGTGGCTTTCGTTCGAAGATTTTGTTTGAGTGTTTTGTAGTTGTTAGCAGACAAACAATAAACTGTTTAAGCGAATAAAAAAATCTATGGAGGTACGAGCCATAAAACCAGTAACTTAAAAAAAAAAAAAAACAATAATATAAAAAATTGCTTTAGGCTAAGGGAAAAAATGGAAAAAAATATAGAGTAAGCAAAGAAATTCATTAGCGTAAAGTAAATAAAGTGAGACCAAAAAAAAATCAAAGGGGTTAAAGATATTATTAAAAGAGTTACATACATATTAGTCCGGTCAATATAGACATTTGAAACAAAAATATTTCCCCCTTCGAGAAAAAATGCTAGGATTATATTTGTAGAGAATTTCCAGGTCTACAACTTGGTCTCAGGTAATTTTTCGAAACAACTAACCGTTTTCGAGAAAATTCCAAAAATCCCAAAATTTCTACATTTGATCCCGAATAACTTTTCTGGCACACATGGGTTCGATGAGGACTTCTGAGCTTTTCTATCTGAAGATAAACCTAAGCTGTATGCATAAATTTGGCTCTGTGGGAATTATTGTTACTTAAACACTGTTTTTATGTCTATATTAACCAGACTATATGTATATTAAAAATTCATTTATAGCATCGAGGGAGAAAGAATGCAAATGAATAAGATTAAAATAAATAAGTTATTCTTATTTGTTCTTTGAATTTATTTTAAAAACATCATTGTACTTTGCATAAATATGAAACCTTATAAAAACAAGCAAAAAAAAGTGAAACTAAATAATTTTTGTAAAAATTAGTTCATAAGTATAAAATTAGTTATATAAGCATATACGTTTACATATATATATATAAATATATAGTGTGAATTAAATGCATATAAATATATGAAACATAAGGAAAAATCATACCTCTTTTTATTTCACTCATGGAACAAAACGCCATTCAAAGGCGCATCAACAATATACCGTTAGAGTATTCGAATAACGGTAAGTAGATGATAAATACATATGTGGAATATGGTTGCCACTTAGTCTTAATTGTATGCATATTTATAAATGATGGCCCAATTTTTTTTTTTCATCAAAGGCTCATCGCGATTCTGGTTAAGTGGGTATTACATGATATGTTTTGTCAGATTTATACAAACCTTTCCCTTCGGAATCCAAAAAGTCATACTTTTCACAGTAATACAAAAAAATATAGAAAAATTACTCAAAGAATATAGTAAAAAGTGGACAAAAAATTTTGTAAAAATGACAAAAAAATGAAGTGAAAAATGGCCCATAAATATAGTAAAAATATAGCGAAAATACACCGAAAATATAGTAAAAATTAGTCAAAAAATTAAGTATAAAAAACACAAAAAAGATAGTAAAACTTATACAAAAATACGTGGATGACCGAGCTTCCTCGGTACAATCAAATAGCGTTTACTCTCCTTACCCAAAATTATCCCAAAATGACCCTAAAATAATCCCAAAAACGACCCCAAAACGACCCCAAAAATATCCTTAAATGTTCCCAAAATGATCCGAAATTAAACACAAAACGAGGAGGGGTAGCGGTGTCGGTTAGGAGTGTCAGTCCCGGGTTTCGGCTATATGGAGAGTCCCAACAGCACTGGGATTTTCCATATGGCCGGGCCCCGGGACTGACTTTCCTAGTGTTTGGTGGTATCACAACGGGCCTTTTATTACTGGCCTAGGTGTGCCTTTGCGGCAGCCACTTCTACCTACCTACCTAAACACAAAACGACCCAAAAATTATCTCAAAATGACCCTAAAACAAGCATCGGCTCCCCATAGATCTTAAGATCAGTCAAACAAGTTGGACTCATCACACAGCCACGTTTCGCTGTTTGTTTACCAAATGATTTTGTCGTCGCTGAGCAAGGGGCGAAACCACATCGCGTGGGGGTGTCGCTTCTTTGGTCAGCGAATGTTAAAAATATACTTCGGACGATCACAGCGCGTGTATAAGCGCTCTCACTTGTACACCTGCATTTACTAATTTGCCGACCCATGCCCTAAAATTACTCTAAAATGATCCTCAAATGATCCTCAAATGATCCAAAATGATTCCAAAATGGCTCTAAAATGATTTCAAAATGATCCCGTTAAATGTACCCAAAATGATTCGAAAATGATTGCAAAATGACTTCAAAATGATCCGAAAATGACCCCAAAATTGTCCTAAATTAATATAAAAATTGAAACCAAAATGATCTCGAAATAGTTCCAAAATTATCCCAAAGTGACACCCTAAATGATCCCAAAATGACCCTAAAATAATCCAAATATGATCCCAAAAATATACAATACGGAAAAATGGTTACCCTGAGCGGCAACCCTGAGCGGCAACCCTACTTGAAAATATTTCAGTTGTTATGTCGACGAAAATACCTCTCATTTGATGCCCATATTGGCATATCTCGGTCCATAATTTAAACAAGTTGAGATAGGTGGCAACCCTGTATATGCCAAATTTCATCCAAATCGGTTAAGCTGTTCCCTGTTCCCAAGATGGTACCGGATATACAAATATACAAATAAACTTCGGCAAGGTGGCAACCCTACTTGAAAATATTTTAGCTGGTATTTCGACGAAAATACCTTTAATTTGATATTCATATTGGCATATCTCTCTATGCTCTATAATTAAAAAAAAACTTGAAATAGGTGGTAACCCTCAAAGTGGCAACCCCCAAGTGGATAGTCTTACAATCAATATTAAGCCAAATAGTCATACCAATCGGTCTAGCGGTTCACGTGGTGGTACCGGATATACAAATATATTGCGTTAAGGTGGCAACCCTAGCTGGCAACCCTACTTGAAAATATTTTAGTTGGCATGTCGCTGAAAATGCCTTTTATTTGATGCCCATATTGGCATATCTTGCCACAAAATTAAAAAACATTGAGATCGGTGGCAACCCTGTGAAATGAAAATTGTATCCAAATCGGCCAAGCGGTTCCGGAGATAGTCCGGATATACAAATATACATACATATATACAAGCTTAGCTCTTTTAAAGTTAGGCCTGTTCATAGAGCGAGCACTTTATTTCTCTATTAGTCCTCATATTAAACAAAAAAACTAAAAAAAAAAAAAAAATGCAAGTTCAAATAATTTCAGCAACACATTCCACAACTATTTTATCTTTGCTATTTTTTTGCGGCCCTCGCCTGCTGTTTAGCATCTTGTTTATTCTTATACTCTACTATAGTTGGTAAGATCAATTTCAAGACACCTGCCGAAATCAAACAAATGCCAGAGAACGCAAACGCCGCATTATAACTGTTTGTCCAACCATTCAATAAAGCAGCTGTAGTCGTACCCACGAAGACGCCAAAGCCCATCGCAAGACCGGTTAGACCAAAAGCATTGGTCAGTTTATCCAAACCTAGGGTGCGTACATAAATGATGGCGCGCAGTGTTGAAAAGAAAGCTAAAAAAGAGATGAGTGCAAGTAAATGTAGTTGAGAGCGCGAGAGAAAAAGAATGACCTCTCTTACCTGGCGCAACACCATAACACACAGCATAAGTATATTGAAACCAAACAACTTCCTCGCCATAAAATGCGCTTATAAGAGTTGCCACGCCGCCAAAAACAATACCACCACCACACATATAAGTTGTTTGAGCGCGATATTTATTTGCAGCAAAACCCGAAAGTATACGAAATACGAAATTGGAAAAACCAATTGAAGGAGAAATTAGACTTCTATTGAACTCGTCAATTTCGGCACGTACTAAAAAAAATGAAAAAAAAAAGTTTAATTTGATATTTGAACAGAGAAAACTCTCACTTACTTTTCGAATAAACAAATGGTATATTGAAACCCATAGGGAAAAGAAAGGCCGATAAAAGCAGTATACGAAATTCCATAATCTTCAACATATTCACATCAAAAAGTTTTGCAAAGGCATTGAATAACTTCGCAGGCATCCAATTTCTTGGTGAAATATACGCCAAATACGGATTTCTGTGACGATTTTTTAACTCCGCAAGTGTATAGCGTCTAGGTTGTTGTTGGCGTGTAGCGCGTGCCACTGAAAGTCCATAGTTAATGCTTTTGGCCTAAAACATAAAATAGTGATTAAACTCTAGTATTGACAGTTTTTTTTTTTTTTGTAAACGTTTTACCCGTCGCTCATCAAGTAAAATTTTATGACCCATTGTAGTACGCCGTGTACTACGCTGTGAGGCGGTTCTGCTTGGTCGCTCATCGCTTTCATATACCGCCGGTCCAGTGAAGAACAAATCCTCGCGTTCTATGGGATCTACACGTAGTACGTAGTGCTGTCCTCCCAAAGTTTTTCTTGAAACGTTGTCATCGTCGGGCTGGGTAGGCTCTGTTCCGTCGGTACCACGTTTACTGTCAGTGATTACTCGTTTTGTCTTATAACAGCAAGGACAAATTCTTTCTATTGGTCTCACTTTTTCAGGCTCATAGGCCTCTAAAATAGACAAAAAGTAGTGCGTTAGAGTTTCTGAAAAGGATTTAATTCTGATTATTTTTATTTTATTTATTCTTTACTTAAATTTATTTTATTTTATTGTATTGTAGTACCTGGGTGCTATCAATTTAGCGCTAAAAAAAGAACCCGAAATAATCCCAAATTGATCCCAAAATAATCCTAAAATGATACCAAAACGACCCCAAAAAGACCCTTAAATGTTTCCAAAATGATCCGAAATTGAACCCAAAACGACCCAAAAATGTTCCGAAAATGATCCCAAAACGGCCCAAAAATGATCCGAAAATGATCCAAAAATTATTCCAACATGCCCCGAAAATGATTCCAAAATGACTCCAAAAATGATCCCAAAATGACCCTAAAATAATCCCAAAATTATCCCAAAACGACTCCAAAAAGGCCCTCAAATATTCCCAAAATGATCCAAAATTGAACCAAAAATTACGCAAAAATGATCCCAAAAATGATTCCAAAATGATCCGAAAGTGATCCTAAAATGATTCCAAAATTACTCCAAAATGATCCCAAAATTACTCCAAAAATGTCACAAATTAATCCAAAATTGAACTGAAAATAGTCTTAAAATTTTCCCATAGTGACCCCTAAATGATCCCAAAATGATACTAAAATAATCCAAATATGATGGCAAAAATATGCAATACAAATAAAATATGGTAAAATGGTAACCCTGGACGACAACCATACTTGAAAATAGTTTAGTTGTCATGCCGTAGAAAATACCTTTCATTTGATACCCATATTGGCATATCTTGCTACAAAATTTAAAAAAATTGAGGAAGGTGGCAACACTGTACACCGCCTGCCACTTCGGCGGGATAGTCTTAGAATCAATGATACTATCTATATGCCAAATTTCTCCCAAATCGGTCAAGCTATTCCCGAGATAGGACCGGATATACAAATATACAAATACACTTCGGTGAGGTGGCAACCCTCGGTGGCAACCGTACTTGAAAATATTTTAGTTGGTAAGTCGCCGAAAATAAAAAAAATCCTCCTTCATTAGACAACTTACCGAGCATATCCTCAAATCCTCTATTAATAGTTTTTCGTAGTGTGTAACGAGATGCATGAAATTGCGAATATCGCACTTGATTAAAAAGTTCAATGCTTTCATCGGTCGATGATGTATCTGAGTCCTGAAACATTTCAATAACAGTTTAGTTAAATTTTTTTAGATAAAAATGGAGAACTCTCGATAGTCGTTTCAACGATAATATTCGGTATTAATAAAAGTATCGATGTTATCGTTAGTATATTTTTTGTATTCTAATAAGTCAGTCTTTCATTTAAAACAATACTTTCCGAGACTATCGATGATTTGTGATTGGCACCAAAGTAGCCTTTTTCACTCTTTCTCCATCATATACTTTATTCAATGTGCTCCCAGCTCACTTACCTTTTCCACAGTTGCAATTCGTGTCGGTGCAACCTCAATAAATGTGATCGCCATAAAGAGTACACAAACGAGGAATGCCGTATGTACACGAGATGTATTGCGCCAACCTAATCTC
>CAXKVI010000089.1:32500-62500 GCA_964058755.1 Campiglossa producta | reverse complement strand
TGCCGGCGGAAAGCAACTGCGTTAGAATGATTGCTGCAGTGGGTGGGCTTCAGAGACGTGTAAAGCGGGCTACTCACCTGCCAAGAAATGCCTCAAGAAAAAAACGAGCATATATTTCTTATGCCTGGTCAAGAAAATTTGACATTTACGGCATTTTCCATTTTATTGCAAATTACTATTATAAAAATGTATAAGACATCTGCAGCGAAGTATATACTCATCTTTGCCGTGAATCTGCACGTTTACCTCAAGAAATATATACAAGCATATTTATTTCTTGAGGTAAACAGGCGTTGCCAACCATCGAAAATGGTAGTATTTTTTCTTATGAGCTGAGTATTGGCTCAAGAAAATTTGACGTGTTAAAACGTTTCTTGACCATTTCTTGAGCGTTTTTTTATATGGAGTTTGACATTTCTTGGCAGGTGAGTAGCCCGCTTAAGAAAAAAACAAACAAAAATAGTACATCAACTTTTCACAAACAATTTTGTCGCCAGATCGTCTCTATCGCATGCAACATATGAAACGCGTATATGACTTGTTATTGCTATCGATTTTAGTTTTTTCTTTTGCAGCATTTATTGCATTGCAATGCAGCCAACGCGCTTACTTGGGTCATTGACGTTATGTTAGACAGGGTTTTTTTTTAGCTTTTTTACTATACATGAGTAGAGTTTGAAAATAAATAAGTCACGCCACACATACACACACCCAAACAAGTATTTTTGAAAGCAAACTTTGAATCAGAGTTGATCATATTGATGAAAGACTATAAAGAGCTATTCGCAAAATGAGTATTTCCGCGCTGTGCGTTTGATAACTGTGTATGTGTGTTGATATGTATGTATGTATGTGTCAAAGCAAAATAATCTGTTAGAGTGACTGTCGACAAAAGAAGCTGCTTTAGAGTGAGTATTTGCAGTGAGTCAATAAAAATAACAAACAAGCAAAGCTAGCAGTGAAGCGGAAATAATAGTGGATATTTAGCAGTAGCGCCAAACAAAGAAGCAAGAAGAAAACTGTACAAACAACTTTTAATACTAAAGCGAATTGCTATTAAATAAGAACGGTAAATATGCCAGAGAATTGATAGCAAATGCAGTTTCATAAAATAAAAAAAAAAATTTAATGCATAATAATAAAAAATAAAATAAAATGAAATAAATTATGGTAAAATAGAACGAAATAAAATTAAAAAAAAAAGACGTGAGTAACAAGTACTCGTGATGTTTGATGTGTAAACATATGTATCCGCACTGAGTTTAATTAAATTAATATTTTTAGGCGGATTTCCTTTTAAACAAATGCGAAAAGAATGCTAGCTTATGCATCGAATTACCTTCAAAGCAACAACACACACTTTATTATTTTATCTATCTTTGTGAAGTGCCCAAAATTCGCAATACGACACCAAAATGACTCCAAAATAACCCAAATACCACCCAAAAAGCGAACACGGTAGACCCAAAATTTATCGCTAAATGAGCCTTTATGACCCCAAACAGATCCACATTTTCTTTTCTTACCTTTCCTTTCCTTTCCTTTCCTTTCCTTTCCTTTCCTTTCCTCTCCTTTCTTTTCCTTTCCTTTCCTTTCCTTTCATTTCCTTTCCTTTCCTTTCCTTTGCTTTCCTTTCCTTTCTTTTCCTCTCCTTTCCTTTCCTTTCCTTTTCTTTCCTTTCCTTTCCTATCCTTTCCTTTCCTATCCTTTCTTTTTCTTTCATTTCTTTCCTATTCCCCTTTCCTTTTGTTTCCGTTCCTTTAACTTGCCTTTCCTTTCCATTTCTTTCCTTTTGTTTCCGTTCCTTTTCTATCATTTCCTCTCCTTTTTCTTATCCTTTATTTTCATTTTCATTCTTTTCTTTTCCTTTCCTTTCCTTTACCCCTTCAATATCCTTTCCTTTGCGTTAATTTCTTTTCTTGCTTTTAATTTCCTTCCATTTCATTAAATGTCCTTCCCTTTTCTTTCCCATTTCCTTTTTTTCCCTTTTCCCTCCTTTCCTTTGCTTTATTTTCCCTACCATCCCTTTTCTTCCCTTTTTCCCCTTTCATTCCCTTTCATCAGTTTTCCTTCCTTTTCTTTAATTTAATTTCCCTTATTCCAACAAAATTAACATACATACATACTTAATCATGAGTTTTATGCCTCATGCCTATAAGCTTTATATGGATTTTACGTGAGCAGTGATATTTCTGTATAATTTATTTTGTTTTGCATATCACCCTAATGTACAAATGTGCATACATAAATAATCCCATATATGAAGTTTTCTTCTATGCAGTTTCAACTCCTTTTTTCCCTTTTTCTGTCGGGATTTAAGTGTCTGATACTCAATTGACTGATTACATCTTAATCGCTTTTGTTTCTCTTTCATGTTCTAAAATAACTTTGAGAGGGTGATTGCTATTAAAACTTTATATATTTTGAGCTGTATTTGTGTATGTGTATGTATAATATGTAAAAGGCTTAAATGAAGCGTCGAAAGAAAGGAGAGCATAATAAAAATGATAGTTAGACAACTCAGAAAGGGACAAGTTTCTCGATAAAGTAACTATCTTGAAGTTGCAAAAATTGTTTTGCCATATAATTAAAATATGATAAAATCCTCAATTAATAAGCAGCAAAAAAATTTATAATTACAATTATTATTATTAATATAAAAAATTAAATTGCAAATTCATTTGACCATTACCTATTAAATGCTTACATAAATGCCTTCAAATGATAAAGCCACATCAAAACTGCTTTTGTTTGTAATAAAACTCCCCAACGGGCAACTGAACTATTAAACATTTAAAAGTAATTTGCAGACACCACGAAGGCAAAAAATCTCACGCCCAACATAGTGTTGAACTGAAAATGTATGCAATGCTACTAGGTTTTTGTGAGTACTTCGATACGTATGAATTAGGATGGTTCTTTTTTTCAGGTTAAAATAAAACAAAATGAAATAAAATAAAATAAAATAAAATAAAATAAAATAAAAAAAAAAAAAAAAAATAAAATAAAATAAAATAAAATAAAATAAAATAAATAAAATAAAATAAAATAAAATAAAATAAAATAAAATAAAATAAAATAAAATAAAATAAAATAAAATAAAATAAAATAAAATAAAATAAAATAAAATAAAATAAAATAAAATAAAATAAAATAAAATAAAATAAAATAAAATAAAATAAAATAAAATAAAATAAAATAAAATAAAATAAAATAAAATAAAATAAAATAAAATAAAATAAAATAAAATAAAATAAAATAAAATAAAATAAAATAAAATAAAATAAAGTAAAACAAAATAAAATAAAATAAAATAAAAAAAAAATAAAAAAATATAAAAAAAATAAAATAAAAAAAAAATTAAAAAAAATAAAAAAATGAAATAAAATAAAATAAAATAAAATAAAATAAAAAAACAACAAAAGAAACTTAAATAAAAAAATTAAAAAAAATAAAATAGAGTAAAATAAAATAAAAAAAATTATATTAAAAAAAAATAAAAAAAAAAAAATAAAAAAAAATAAAAATAAAAAAAATAAAAAAAAATAGAAAAAGAAAAAAAATAAATAAAATAAAATAGAAAAAGATAAAATAAAATAAAATAAAATAAAATAAAATAAAATAAAATAAAATAAAATAAAATAAAATAAAATAAAATAAAATAAAATAAAATAAAATAAAATAAAATAAAATAAAATAAAATAAAATAAAATAAAATAAAATAAAATAAAATAAAATAAAATAAAATAAAATAAAATAAAATAAAATAAAATAAAATAAAATAAAATAAAATAAAATAAAATAAAATAAAATAAAATAAAATAAAATAAAATAAAATAAAATAAAATAAAATAAAATAAAATAAAATAAAATAAAATAAAATAAATTAAAATAAAATAAAACGAAATAAAAAAAAATTAAATTAAATTAAATTAAAAAAAAATAAAACTAAATAAATAAACTAAAATAAAAAAAAACATGAAATTAAAAAATTTTAAATAAAATAAAATAAAATAAATTTAAAAAAAAAAACATAAAATAAAAAAATTTAATATAAAATAGAAAAAAGCAAAATGAAATTAAAATAATTTAATAAATTAAAAATTAAAATAAAATGACAAAGTAATCAAATTCAGAAAAAAAGCTTTATAACGCTTTGTACAAGCATTTACTCAGCATAGGAAAATCTCCCCAGTCCTTTCTTTTCCTAAAAAATTCCAAATATTGTGTGCACCCTAATATGCAAGTGTTAATGTGTGTGCCTGTTATTGCGTCATGCAGTTTTATGCACTTCATTTAAACGCACTTTATATTAAAATAGCTTATTGCAGGCAATGGAATATTTAAAATGATTGCCTGTATTTAAAATTGATTACAATATTGCATTAAATATTAATAAACTTCATGCTTTGAGTAATAAAAAAACATGGAGTTTGTCTAAAGGCGAAAGTCGTTAGTGATTAGACAAATAAAAAAGGTAAAAGAAGGCATATTCACCGTTTTTTTTTTTTTTGAAGGGCTGTGAAAATCCAACAAATAATGTATTCGAAGTTTCAACTTTCTTCTATGATTTTTATTTTCAACCCATCAGTGGCATTAAAGCCATCAGTTGATCAGCGGCCTCCTACATATGCGTATGCGCCATTTAAATCCAATTTATATTTATGAGAATTTTAAATTAGCCAGAGCATGTCAGTCAAGTTGACAGTGGCGTTAAGTGGCGAACATTTTGTATGCCGCCATCATAGCAATAACAATAACAACATAAGTGTGTATGTACAATTGTAACTAACTTATTCGACATACGTCAGTGATGTTGTTAAAATGTCAACGAAATGAGAAGCAACACTAACGCAGCAACGCATATTCAAAAAAGTTGCATCATTAATATTTAATTTAAATATTACTCATACGCCATGGTGATAGCTGTTGGAGTATGAGTATGTGTATGTGTCGTTGTCGTGCAGCGAAAGCACGACCACTAGTTTGTGCACCAGGCCCGACTAGTCACTCTTTTGGTTTTTTCCGTATAGGCAACTGGTATTTTTTCGTGTTGATGTCCTACGAGATGTCAATTGTCATATTTCGACCAGAACATAGAAGCCATCTACTAGTTATGAAATACTAGAATTGCACTGGTTGTAAAATACCAGTGTCATACTAGTTCAACCTGGACTAGTATGATTTCAGTAAAATGAACTAGTCCCCATACTAGTCCTAAAATAATTTGATTTAATTTTCTTTTATTTTTTTAATTTTTTTTTTTGTATTGTTTAAATTTTTTTTCTTTTATTAATTTTTTTTTTCTTTTATTTTTTTACTATATTTTTTTAAGCAAAAAAATACATATGCATGCCAATTTTCGGGTATATTTTCTTAAACTTAACACTCAAGGGCATATTTCTTTCCAGACACATGTAAATAAGCCAATAAACACATGCAGTGTTTAAATGTAATCTCATACATATACAACAACAAATTACCAGTTCACACATGTACACATAGTAAGCAACTTAGTAAGTAAAATACTTTTTTTGGGTTGTCTCACTTACAAGCCACGAAACAAAAAAATTTTCTTTGCTCGAAAAATAAACAATTTGTGGTATGCACTTGTGAGACTTTGGCAAGGCTGGTAGACGCATAAATGAATATATTTTTGTGTGTTTGGATTTACGCAATGTGTGTATAACTAATAGTTAGGTATTTGTGTAATTTTAGATATCAAAGTTCACAAAAATACGGAGGCTACATTTAAACTGGTCCTCGAATTTTAAAAAGCATGGAAAGCACTGGTTTACATTATACTTTAAGTAGATGTGCCCTGCGATTGTAGTGGTATTGTTTAGGATATTTAATCGGTTAAGCTTATGGTTAATAATTTCAGCTAAAGTTTGTTTTATTTTATTTTTTTATTTTAATTTAATTTTATTTAATGTTATTTTATTTTAGCTTTGTTTTATTTTATTTTATTTTATTTTATTTTATTTTATTTTATTTTATTTTATTTTATTTTATTTTATTTTATATTATCTTATTTTATTTTATTTTATTTTATTTTATTTTATTTTATTTTATTTTATTTTATTTTATTTTATTTTATTTTATTTTATTTTATTTTATTTTATTTTATTTTATTTTATTTTATTTTATTTTATTTTATTTTATTTTATTTTATTTTATTTTATTTTATTTTATTTTATTTTATTTTATTTTATTTTATTTTATTTTATTTTATTTTATTTTATTTTATTTTATTTTATTTTATTTTATTTTATTTTATTTTATTTTATTTTATTTTATTTTATTTTATTTTATTTTATTTTATTTTATTTTATTTTATTTTATTTTATTTTATTTTATTTTTTTTTTTATTTTAATTTAATTTTATTTAATGTTATTTTATTTTAGCTTTGTTTTATTTTATTTTATTTTATTTTATTTTATTTTATTTTATATTATCTTATTTTATTTTATTTTATTTTATTTTATTTTATTTTATTTTATTTTATTTTATTTTATTTTATTTTATTTTATTTTATTTTATTTTATTTTATTTTATTTTATTTTATTTTATTTTATTTTATTTTATTTTATTTTATTTTATTTTATTTTATTTTATTTTATTTTATTTTATTTTATTTTATTTTATTTTATATTATCTTATTTTATTTTATTTTATTTTATTTTATTTTATTTTATTTTATTTTATTTTATTTTATTTTATTTTATTTTATTTTATTTTATTTTATTTTATTTTATTTTATTTTATTTTATTTTATTTTATTTTATTTTATTTTATTTTATTTTATTTTATTTTATTTTATTTTATTTTATTTTATTTTATTTTATTTTATTTTATTTTATTTTATTTTATTTTATTTTATTTTATTTTATTTTATTTTATTTTATTTTTTTTTATTTTTTTTATTTTATTTTATTTTTTTTATTTTATTTTTTTTTATTTAATTTTATTTTATTTTATTTTATTTTATTTTATTTTATTTTATTTTACTTTATTTTATTTTATTTTATTTTATTTTATTTTATTTTATTTTATTTTATTTTATTTTATTTTATTTTATTTTATTTTATTTTATTTTATTTTATTTTATTTTATTTTATTTTATTTTATTTTATTTTATTTTATTTTATTTTATTTTATTTTTTTAGTTTTATCTTATTTTAACCGGTACTGTTGGCATTAATTTTGTACTAGTTCATGTCGAGGCGACTAAACATATACAACCTTTCTTCCATACGAACACAAATACATATGAACACTTAAGCGAGTAGTTAAAATATTCAACCATTTAAGGGCATGTGAGCATAAAAAGGTCAAACAGCTTAAGAAGTGACTAGAGAAAAGAAAAAGAAGTACTTATTCCTCTTCACACTTATAGCTTCTGCTACATTTCCAAATATGCCTTGTCATTTCCAAATATGCCTTGTAAAACATGAAACTTTGGGCCAAATCTCATTCTCTAATTCAACATTATTTTTCATACATTTTACTTTGTTAGTTTAATTTTCGAAATTTTGTTTAACAACTTGTGGCTTGTAAAGTTTTAATTTTCAACAGCTCTCACTCTTCACATCTGTATATTACACTTAAGTTTTCTTAATTTCCATTACCATATTTCCATATTTTGTTTTCATCCTCCACTTACCATATTAGCACTTGTAAGTTTTGACCAAATACAAAATCCGTTTGCCAAATTGACCATAGTCACTTTTAATATTGGCAAGTCAGATATAAATGTTTGATATCACATACATAAGCTAAGGAAGTAGACTTTCATTTTGTTGTAGCTTTGTTGGCATAAGCGTCTGGACAGGAAATAAAGAAGTAAAACTGGTTTGGTCAAACGAAAGTAAGTTTTATTTTCAAGCCCTACCGTTTTTACTTATCTTTAAAATAAAATATCAGGTATATCACGTAATGATGTGATATGATGATGTGATGTTACGCGGTGATGATTTGGCTTAGAAATTTTTAATAAAGCCGATCAGCAGAAATTGGATTGTTACAGTGATGCTGTGATTGTTGATTATTTGATTTAAAATTGGGAAGGGAGTCGGTTAGTGGAAACTGCCTATAACTATCAAACTATAGCAAAGTAGCGTGGATTGCAAATTTTGACAGTTATCAGGTGATTATAACATCAGGAGTTAACAAAGTTGTTTCCACAAAAAAATACCACAAAATGGACTCGTTTCCTGCATTATTTTCCCTTTTCGGTTCCGTTTCCTATAAAATAATTTTGAGATATTCAATTGATAATTTTTCACTTTAAAGTTTTGTGAATGAATGCCCCTTTTAATTTTTTTTAAATATTTGCTGCAGCTAGAGAACTACTTTTTTGTTTCATATATATATATATTAATATATATTTATATTATAATAAATATATTTTATATTTCCTCTTACCTTTTTTGATTTTACTAAACTCTTTATTTTTTGTGTTTTGTATTTTTTTTTAGTTATATTTTTACTTGTTTTCCTATTTTTTGCGTAGTTGTTTTCATGCTTCGCTCACCATTTTATTGCCGTAATTCTCGACACTTACACACATTTTTCTTACGCCACTTTCGTTACGCTGAAATGCGTTTTATGCGCTCAATGCTGTGTGGCGGGCGTAGGGCTGGTGAAGGGCGTAGTTGGCAGGTGTAAAATTGCTTTTAAATTCACAGCTTAAATGAGCGTTTGCGACTGGGAATTGAAAATAAAGTTTAATGTTATAGAAAGTGTAGTGAATCTGCTGGAAATTGTAATATAAAAGGGAATATTTTTTTTTTTGTGATGAATTGAGGGCAACGTATTGAGATATGTTGCGTATACGACGTGGTGGACTTGGAAAATTTAAATAAATTTTCTGCATTAGTAAAAAAAATATAATGAACTAAAATAAAATAAAGCAAAATAAAATTAAATAAAAACAATACAAAATAAATTATAAAAGTAAAACAAAATAAAAAAAAGAAATAAACTAAATAATAAAAAAATAAATAAAACTAAAAAAATGACAAAAAAAATTAAATAAAGAAAATAAAATATAAAAAATTAAATAAATACAATAAAATAAAAAAATTAAACAAAAAAATCGAGTAAAGCAAAATAAAATAAAATAAGATAAAATTAAATAAAAAAGTAGAATAAAATAAAATAAAATAAAATAAAATAAAATAAAATAAAATAAAATAAAATAAAATAAAATAAAATAAAATAAAATAAAATAAAATAAAATAAAATAAAATAAAATAAAATAAAATAAAATAAAATAAAATAAAATAAAATAAAATAAAATAAAATAAAATAAAATAAAATAAAATAAAATAAAATAAAATAAAATAAAATAAAATAAAATAAAATAAAATAAAATAAAATAAAATAAAATAAAATAAAATAAAATAAAATAAAATAAAATAAAATAAAATAAAATAAAATAAAATAAAATAAAATAAAATAAAATAAAATAAAATAAAATAAAATAAAATAAAATAAAATAAAATAAAATAAAATAAAATAAAATAAAATAAAATAAAATAAAATAAAATAAAATAAAATAAAATAAAATAAAATAAAATAAAATAAAATAAAATAAAATAAAATAAAATAAAATAAAATAAAATAAAATAAAATAAAATAAAATAAAATAAAATAAAATAAAATAAAATAAAATAAAATAAAATAAAATAAAATAAAATAAAATAAAATAAAATAAAATAAAATAAAATAAAATAAAATAAAATAAAATAAAATAAAATAAAATAAAATAAAATAAAATAAAATAAAATAAAATAAAATAAAATAAAATAAAATAAAATAAAATAAAATAAAATAAAATAAAATAAAATAAAATAAAATAAAATAAAATAAAATAAAATAAAATAAAATAAAATAAAATAAAATAAAATAAAATAAAATAAAATAAAATAAAATAAAATAAAATAAAATAAAATAAAATAAAATAAAATAAAATAAAATAAAATAAAATAAAATAAAATAAAATAAAATAAAATAAAATAAAATAAAATAAAATAAAATAAAATAAAATAAAATAAAATAAAATAAAATAAAATAAAATAAAATAAAATAAAATAAAATAAAATAAAATAAAATAAAATAAAATAAAATAAAATAAAATAAAATAAAATAAAATAAAATAAAATAAAATAAAATAAAATAAAATAAAATAAAATAAAATAAAATAAAATAAAATAAAATAAAATAAAATAAAATAAAATAAAATAAAATAAAATAAAATAAAATAAAATAAAATAAAATAAAATAAAATAAAATAAAATAAAATAAAATAAAATAAAATAAAATAAAATAAAATAAAATAAAATAAAATAAAATAAAAAATAAAATAAAATAAAATAAAATAAAATAAAATAAAATAAAATAACATGAAATAAAATAAAATTAATTTAAATTAAACAAAAAATAATTATATTTCCGAAATAGGTCTAAATTAATAAAAAGATTTCAACTTTCGAAATTGGTATCCTTCAGTGCAGATAATAAGCGTTCCTATAGAATGAAGCGATTAAGCTATAAAGTTTTAGGTCATACTAAAATTGAGTCAATAAAATTTGTTTTTCAAATAATTTGGGTAAAATTTTGCACGTTTTCCTTTAATACCAGTTGATTATTTTATAGGCAGTAGGGAATATAAAAGCCCACCTTAGCTGACACTCTCCAATTTCAACTTTCACTTTATTAAATCCAGGCCTCATAATAAAAATACAATTTCAGCCTTTAATAAACCTTTATTTTGTCATAAACAAGTTTCATAAATCACCTAATCCTTTCTTGATCTCTCTCGCTGCTATGCACACTTAAATGTTCACACTTTCATTTCATGCGCAGCAGCAAATTTTCATTAGTTAAATTACATATTTTATTGCAACAAATGTCGAGGGATTAGCAGCAGTTTGGGCGCAATGCAAAGGTATCTAAAGCCATAATAAAGTTGTAAATTAACGCAGCATTTATATGCAAGTAAGCTAGCTAAAATATTAAAATATACACAAAGAAAGTGGAACACGGCAAAAAGGTGCAAGTGAAGCAAACACAAATAACAACAACAACAACAAATATACATGTGCGAAGTTGAAGCGTAGAAGAGAGGGTAGAACAGCAGCCAAGCAAACGCACTGAAGCAAATTAAGTGCAAAGGCGTAGGTAGCCTCAGCAATGCGAGCAAGCAACACAAAAAAAAAAACTATAAATAAAACTTAAGCTGTAAATGTAATTAGGCCGGATTATTGGCGTGCTTTGTAAGTAATGCGCGCCTAAAAGGTGGCTATTAAAAAGTTGTACAACACTTATTTGAATTGAAGCGAAAGTTGTGTAAGCGGAATGCAATGTAGCTGCAGGAATGAAATGAAGAGCGGTCAGAAATAAAAGCAAAACAAAAGTCAGAGAAGTAAACTTTAGTACCAAAAGTAATAGCACCAACAACAGCATGTACAGCAACGCTTAATGCATTTTCCTCAACTGTGAGTGTGAGTGTGACTATGACTGAGTTGGCCAATTGACCGATAGAAGGCTACCTACATCACTCTTAGGTGCTTAAATATACAAGCATACATTTTGCCTTTGAAGTTTGAGCACTTTTCACATCTATTTTTACTCACAGCTCCCAGTCATACCTTTAACTCGCACTTTACCTTCAGCAAGCCACCATAAGCTTTCAACTTTACTTGTCCATTAAGTAAATGCTTGACTGTTTGCAAAATATTTTGCATAGTTGCA
Organism: Campiglossa producta; assembly: GCA_964058755.1. Classification (NCBI taxonomy): domain Eukaryota; kingdom Metazoa; phylum Arthropoda; class Insecta; order Diptera; family Tephritidae; genus Campiglossa; species Campiglossa producta. Next base: position 50,739 of record CAXKVI010000089.1, on the reverse strand, counting down.
TTTGTAAATAAACAATGCCAAACAGAATATTCTAAAATGAAACAGCAGCAAATACAACTTTAACTATGCACATTTCAACTATTTGCGGACTGTTAGAGCAAATGCAAAGAGGTAAGCAAAAAGCGCATTGCTACTCCCACTCAAAATGCAGGCGAAAAGCTTCATTTGGAAAGCGTAAAACTTCTAAATTTGACCCAACCATGCATTTGAATGAAGTTAGGACATTCGGTAAATGTAGTCCTTTTTAGCTATGTTGATAGTTGCGAAGTGAAAACAACAAAAACAATTGCAAAAGGTATGCTTTGCATAATAATTTTTTGGCAAGTTTTACAAAAGTTCCATTCACATAAGTAAAATAAAACTCTAAAAAATACACTGGCGTGTTTGTATTTATTTATTTATTTACAGTTGTTGGGTGGGCGTAAAATCACTACTTTGGTTGCAGGGTCTCTTAAAATTTAATGAAAGAAAATAAAATAAAATGAAGAAATTAATTTAAATAAAAGAAAAGAAATGAAACAAAGTCAATTAAAAAAACATAAAAATTAAAAAAAAAACAAGTATGGAAAGCTGTCTTCGGCTGTGCCGAAGGCTAAATACCTTTCATGAATAAGCGTCACGATTTTCACTGTTTGATCCCCAGTACAGCCTGTGTGAATTTAACTTTAGCTCATACCGAAATTATCGGAGCTATCGATTATATGGGGACGATGTGTTATATTGGTCCAATCTCATTGATTTTTAACATCGACATTCCACATTCTAAAATAGCAACATTTACGAAATTTCACGTTCCTACCGATATAATTACAGGAGTTATCTACCAAAATCCGTTTATCGGAACAATGGATTGTATGGGGGCTATGTGAAATATTTATCCCATTTCAATGATTTTCAACATCGATATTTTACATATAAAAATAGCGATGCTTCCAAAATTTCGCGTTCCTATGTGTTTAATTACAGGACTTATAGCCCAAAATCCGCTTATCGGAATAATCGATTGTATGGGAGCTATGTGAAATATTTATGCCATCTCAATGATTTTCAACATCGATATTTCGCATATAAAAATAGCGATACTTCCAAAATTTCACGTTCCTACCTATATAATTACAGGAGTTATCTACCAAAATCCGTTTATCGGAACAATCGATTGTATGGGGGCTATGTGAAATATTTATCCAATCTCGATGATTTTCAACATCGATATTTCACATATAAAAATAGCAATACTTACAAAATTTCACGTTCCTACGTGTTTAATTACAGGAGTTATAGCCCAAAATCCGTTTATCGGAATAATCGATTGTATGGAAGCTATGTGAAATATATATCCCATCTCTATGATTTTCAGCATCGATATTTCACATATCAAAATAGCAACACTTATAAAATTTCAAGTTCCTTCGTGTTTAATTACAGGAGTTATAGCCCAAAATCCGTTTATCGGAATAATCGGTTGTATGGGAGCTATATGTTATATTGGTCCGATCTTGCTGGTTCCGACAAATGATTCCTATATTGGAAAATGGTGGCCGCATACCAAATTTCAGCCAAATATCTCAAAAACTGAGGGACTAGTTTGCGTTCAAACAGACAGACAGACAGACAGACAGACAGACAGACGGACAGACGGACAGACGGACAGACGGACAGACGGACATGGCTAAATCAACTCATCTCGTCATCCTGATCATTTCGGTATACTTATTGATGGGTCTATCTCTTCTTCTTCTGATATTTACAAACATCGGACCAAAGTTATAATACCATTTCATGTTCATGAAAGGTATAATTAATAAATAAAAAAATATAAAAAAAATTAAATAAAACAAAAAATAAAATGAAATAAAAATAATATAAAAAATAAAAAAAAATAAAATATCACTTACTGATCAAAATGTAATTTGGTGGCATAACTCGCTTAAAAATCAATACCAGTCACTAGGCGCTGCATCACCTGATGACCAAAATATCACATCACCTTAAGAGCAGGATGTCTCATCATTTGCCTACAATTATGGCCCACAATGTGATGCGATATCTGTTATTTGGAGGCATTATTAGCTTAAAAATCAATATCAGTTACTAGGCGCTCATAAAAAAAAAGCACGTGCCGCCGCATCACCTGGTGACCGAAATGTCCCATCACCTTGATATGTCACATCATTTGCATACAAATTAGCCGCACCAGATTATGCGATGCAGGTACGTAATATGATGAATTTTTCAAAACTCGATCATGAGCTCCAGGCGCCCATAAAAAATAGCAGGTGGCGCCGCATCACCTGGTGACCAAAAAGTCACATCACCTGGTGAGCAGAATGTCACCTCATTATCCCAGAAATCTGACCCATCAGGTGATATCTATAATTTGATCGCATCAGGCGCCCATAAAACTTGAAGGTGTTGCATCACCTTGTGTGCAAAATGTCACATCACCTACTGATCAAATTGTTACATGATTTGCATACATTTATGGCCCATAAGCTGTTTAGATATCTGTAATTTGGTCGCATAATTTTGTTGAGAAAAATTGCACATCACCTTAAAAGGAGGATGTCATATCAGCTTTCCTACAAATTAACCGCAACAGGTGATGTGGTGTATGATATAATTTAGTATCCATAAAAAATTGCATGTAAATGTCACATCACCTTGAGATTAGGATGTCACATCATTTGCCTACAAATTAGCCGCACCAGGTGATGCGATGTATGTAATATGGTGAAATAATTCCCTAAAAATCGATCTTGAGCACCAGGCACCCATGAAAAAGTCGCATGTAAAAAAATTATTGATTCCCTTAATGCTCTAAGTGTGTTGTCAATAAAGCTTGCAGGCATACTTGTAATAATTAAAAATGTTTCAAGCCCTTTCTCTCCTGTTAAACACCGTCACATTTTTTTTTGATTTTTCCTTCTAACCGCCTTCTTCAAGAAAAGTTTCTAAGCCGGGCTTAGGCAGCAGCGCAAATTAATAAATTATTGTAAAAGTTTCAATTTGCTGCGATGTTCGAAGAAGAAAACCAACAAGGCAAATGCTGAGGCAGCTGAACCAATCAGACAAGGCAAAATCAGCTAAAGGGTAGGAAAATAGCAAAATGTGAGTAAGAAAAAAAAAACTACAAAAACACAGTAAAACTTTGCACTAGTAGCCTGGGAAGTAGCCTGTGGCTTTCTAATTACAAAAAGCACATACATAGGAAACATAGCAAGCACATTTTAACAATGCTGGCTTAAAGTAAAAGTTGAACTGTCTAGGTAGCAGTTGGTGCCAAAGTTTGCAAAAATGCATGTAAAACAAGAAATCACTTGTCATAACTTGGTACTTAGTAGAAGTTGAAGTTTAAGTTAAGTTACATAAAAAATACGACTTTGATGAAATTAATTGCAGGCAGAATTTAATGACGTTGAATAAGTATCATGTGACCTCTCTTCTATTGCGATGCGATCAATTGAGTTATGCAAAAAAAGCAAATATGTATAAGGAAAATAAATAAATTAAGATATAATAAAATAAAAAAAATAAAAATAAAATAAAATAAAATAAAATAAAGTAAAATAAAATAAAATAAAATAAAATAAAATAAAATAAAATAAAATAAAATAAAATAAAATAAAATAAAATAAAATAAAATAAAATAAAATAAAATAAAATAAAATAAAATAAAATAAAATAAAATAAAATAAAATAAAATAAAATAAAATAAAATAAAATAAAATAAAATAAAATAAAATAAAATAAAATAAAATAAAATAAAATAAAATAAAATAAAATAAAATAAAATAAAATAAAATAAAATAAAATAAAATAAAATAAAATAAAATAAAATAAAATAAAATAAAATAAAATAAAATAAAATAAAATACAAAAAAATAAAAGTGAAATAAAACGAAGTAAAATAAAATACAAAAAAAAAATAAAAATTAAATAAAACAAAAAAATTATATTAAAGAAGATAACCTAAAATAAAATGAAATAAATTAAATTAAAATTAAATTTAATAAAAAAAATAAAAAAATAAAAGTTGAAACAAAAGAAAATAAGATGAAGTAAAATAAAATACAAAAAAAATGAAATAAACTAAAAAAAATAAAAAAATTAAATAAAATGAAACAAATTTAAATTAAATTGAAATTAAATAAAAAAATAATAAATAAAATAAAAATGAAATAATAATCAAATAAAAAAATTTAAATGAAAAAAAAAAAATAAAAAAAATAAAAATGAAATAAAATAAAAAAAATAAAATAAATAATATAACCTGAAAAATAAAAAATAAAATAAATACTATAACCTGAAATAAAGTAAAAAAATCTAAAAAATTTAATTAAATAAATAAAAATAAAATAAATAAAATACATAAAAATGAAATTATACGAAGAAAAAAAAAAATAAAAATGAAATAAAATAAAAAATTAAAAAAATTAAATTAAAATTAGTTTTAATAAAAAAGAAAGAAAATAAAAAATAAAAGCTGAACACAAAATAAAATCAGATGAAGTAAAAAAAAAAATACAAAAAAAAAATAAAAATAAAATAAAATAAAATAAAATAAAATAAAATAAAATAAAATAAAATAAAATAAAATAAAATAAAATATAATAAAATAAAATAAAATAAAATAAAATAAAATGAAATAAAATAAAATAAAATAAAATAAAATAAAATAAAATAAAATAAAATAAAATAAAATAAAATAAAATAAAATAAAATAAAATAAAATAAAATAAAATAAAATAAAATAAAATAAAATAAAATAAAATAAAATAAAATAAAATAAAATAAAATAAAATAAAATAAAATAAAATAAAATAAAATAAAATAAAATAAAATAAAATAAAATAAAATAAAATAAAATAAAATAAAATAAAATAAAATAAAATAAAATAAAATAAAATAAAATAAAATAAAATAAAATAAAATAAAATAAAATAAAATAAAATAAAATAAAATAAAATAAAATAAAATAAAATAAAATAAAATAAAATAAAATAAAATAAAATAAAATAAAATAAAATAAAATAAAATAAAATAAAATAAAATAAAATAAAATAAAATAAAATAAAATAAAATAAAATAAAATAAAATAAAATAAAATAAAATAAAATAAAATAAAATAAAATAAAATAAAATAAAATAAAATAAAATAAAATAAAATAAAATAAAATAAAATAAAATAAAATAAAATAAAATAAAATAAAATAAAATAAAATTAAATTAAATTAAATAAAAAAAAGGTTAAAAAGTTAGTAGTTAACGCAGATATCCTAAGTATGTTTTCTTTTGCCTTTTTGTAACTTGGAATGCTTAGACTCTCGTTTTGATAGGCATTCATACATATGTATATCACGCCTACATTTTATACAGACATACGACGTGTAAACAAATTCTATCAAACGACATACTACCTACTACATACCTACCAGCTCAACTACGCACTCGCGGCAACGTCTGCTCTCATAGCAAGTTAAATAATTTCAAATAAAATTACTTTGAAAATTACTGTACTTTGCACTTTGAATATTCTATTACACACATAAAATAGTTTATAGCTATAAACGCTTTTATATGTGTAAATATGGAAAGCGTACTCGTATATGCATAGAAAGGTTTCTGAACTCGAGTATATTTGCCATGCAACCTTCAGAGGGGTGTTCATATGTATTTGCTCCTGTATGCGCTTCTAAAAGTTTTTCAGCATTGACTTAGTTGCTGAATAGTTTATTTCACCATGCGAGACGCTTATGTAATTATTTTTTAAAAATATATGGGCGCATAAAACTTGTAAAGTTATCTGATTGACTTCAACATTATTCAGAATGGGTTAAAAGTTTGGAAATGAAGCCTATCGTGATCAAAAGGTGCTGTTAAGTACTCATAAATGTTTTTTATTTTTCTTTTATTTTATCAGTGGGGTTAAATCGAATGTGATAATTATATTAAAGTATTAGAGTGATGTGATAATCGTACTTTTTATTGTTATTTCTTATCAGCATATGTTGAATAAACTTCTTGTGATGTTTTTTTTTTAATTTAATATTCCTTGGGTATGTTGTAAATTAATTGAATTTTTGTCAATGTGATGTCAATATATTTGTTGTGATGTTATATGCTTGATTGTGATGTGATGTGTGACGATGATATCTATAATCACATAAAAGCATGCGGATTTTTTGTCAAACAGTGATGCATTAATATGTTGTAGTTGTTTTTGTTGCAGCCATTACTTATTGCAAATTTTTGTAAATTTACTCATCCACGGTTGTGATGTGACGTGAGTGATTGAAATTTGTGTCTATATGATGCCAATTTATTAGACATGATGCGATATATTTAATATAGTTTGTATGATGTGATGATGATGTTTTCTGCTGTAATGAGACATGTTTACCCGCTACTAAGCCCTGCTAATGTAATATCAAGAATTGATATAGGCTGAACTACTTGTTTGGTATCATTATTGGTGTGAGATAATATATTTGATTATGATATGGTTTGTATGATATGACGTGATGTGATATTCGACTCGAATCAAGATATACATACAAACCCATAACTGAATATATATTTTGGTGCCATTCACATAACGCTGACTGTGCACCAAGCATCATAATATCCATAGGCCAAACATTAGCTAATGTCAAACTTAGAATATGCGATTATCCTTGTATCCTTCGCCAAAAATGTAGATGCATCGGTTTTGACTTACAGGTGTGGCTTGCTTGTCATGCACAGAAATTGGAACATTTGTTTGGTTACCACATTTTGGGCCTTTTGCTATTGCGGCATCTTGTTCTGACTTTGCTATTTTCGTCTGCAACAAAACCACAAAACATGTAATTTGTCATATTTGTGGTTTGCATAGGCGGCCTCTGGTTATGCCCAAAGTAATAGAAATGGTATGCTGGTATGTAGTTGTAAATTAGGTTACAGTGAATGGGATATGTGTGGTGTGCTTAGGCAAAATTAGAGAGTGCACATATGTGTAATAGTATATATCTGTGTCACCACGTACATAACGACATTCTTATAGCTGAGCTGAAGTGTGTTTATAATTTTATTTTTATAATATCAACGAAATGAAGACATTTTTATTACATAGCCCTTCGCATCACATGACCAAACAAACACATAGGCAAACGAATAAAAATTCGATAACATAAAATTTTGCCTTTCGTTTATGTGATATTTGAAGTCATGTCATCTTATTATTTTCCTTTTCAATCTTGCTAATGGATCACTTCAAATCAAGCTCACACTTGATATAGTTTGCTTTACACAGTCTTTCACCTCTTCTCATACAACTTTGTATCCACAACGACTTGCAATTAAGCGCGTCTCTCATATTTGTTTACTTAATTCTTTGTTGATGTTTCAATGTTTTCTTAGTCCCTGGTCGAATAACTTTGTTTAGCCACGTTTTCACACATACTAGTATATTTGATCACAATCAAACAGAGAAAAGTGCATACCCATTTACTTGCATATTTACTTTTTAGCCTATTCTCGTGCCTACACAAATCAAATAGAAAACTTTTATTATAAAGTTATATATTTTTCGTAGATAAACAATGTTATGAAAATTGTATGCAAAGTTAGAAATATAAACACAGCGCAATGTTGTGCATGTGACTTGTTGTAATATGGGAAGCACACAGTAGAGAAGTTTTAGAGAGAACTCTAAAAAAACAATGACTACAACTAGACATGAGCTTCCCACAAGCAACATCATGTTTTGCTGTGAGAACAATAAAACCAAACAATATCAGATCATAAGTCATTTCATCAACTGGACTAATACATCATGTGATTTCTTGATCACGCTTACAACAGTTCAGAAAGATAGTAAGTATATGAAAATCATTTTATGGTGTACTTGGCCCATAAAATCCTTCAATAATTAGATCATTATGCCTATAAGTAAATGTATCACTGGTCTTCCATTGGCACATAAAACATTCATTATCTTTCAGATTATTAGATTTTTGCCAGATTATTTCACTAAATGACCAGATTATAAGATCAGATGCTGGGTAGATGATGCTCAGCAGATCAATAGATGATTACATCATTAGATCACTATCTCTACATATAATAAAATTGTAACAGGTCGATGTCTGTACATGGCAGATATCAACAAAAAATTGGGTAAAAAATACGACTTTGATGAAATTAATTGCAGGCAGAATTTAATGGCGTTGAATAAGTATCTTGTGACCTCTCTTCTATTGCAATGCGATCAATTGAGTTATGCAAAAAAGCAAATATGTATAAGGAAAATAAATAAATTAAGATATAATAAAATAAATAAAATAAAATAAAATAAAATAAAATAAAATAAAATAAAATAAAATAAAATAAAATAAAATAAAATAAAATAAAATAAAATAAAATAAAATAAAATGAAATAAAATAAAATAAAATAAAATAAAATAAAATAAAATAAAATAAAATAAAATAAAATAAAATAAAATAAAATAAAATAAAATAAAATTAAAATTAAATAAAATAAAATAAAATAAAATAAAATAAAATGAAATAAAATAAAATAAAATAAAATAAAATAAAATAAAATAAAATAAAATAAAATAAAATAAAACAAAATAAAATAAAATAAAATAAAATAAAATAAAATAAAATAAAATAAAATAAAATAAAATAAAATAAAATAAAATAAAATAAAATAAAATAAAATAAAATAAAATAAAATAAAATAAAATAAAATAAAATAAAATAAAATAAAATAAAATAAAATAAAATAAAATAAAATAAAATAAAATAAAATAAAATAAAATAAAATAAAATAAAATAAAATAAAATAAAATAAAATAAAATAAAATAAAATAAAATAAAATAAAATAAAATAAAATAAAATAAAATAAAATAAAATAAAATAAAATAAAATAAAATAAAATAAAATAAAATAAAATAAAATAAAATAAAATAAAATAAAATAAAATAAAATAAAATAAAATAAAACCAAAACCAAACTACTGCCGAGAGGCGACCCCGTTAAGAAAAATTCTTTTTCTAAATAATTTTTGATGTTACTTTTGCCGGGCATCGAACCGCCACGACTTGGTGTAGAAGCCCGAACACTTAACCGCTACACCACAGCGGCCGCCGTATAAAAAAAAATAAAAATAAAATAAAGTAAAATAAACTAAAATAAAATAAAATAAAATAAAATAAAATAAAATAAAATAAAATAAAATAAATACATGGCAGATATCAACAAAAAATTGATTGGGTAAAGGATTATTAAGCGACTAGAATCCAAATCAACCTTTTTAACAATTTGTGTGTGTCTGTCTGTCTGTTTGTCCGTATGTTTGTGGCCATATCACTCTGAAAGTAATGAATGGAATTGAATGAAACTTTTATCGTTGGATTGCTCGACGCTCAATTTAAAAGTTAAGATATTACTTTTTTCGATATCTCAACTAGTTTTGGAGTTATCGCCTAATATGTGGACCATGTCTGATTGTGGTCGTAACACTCTAAAAATACTGAATGGAATTGAATCATTGGATTATTAGACGCACAACTTAAAGTTTGAGATATTATTTTTTGCGATATCTCAACGCGTTTTGGGGTTATCGCCCAATATGTGGAGCAGGTGTGACCAAAAATGCCTCAATACAATATGGGTGTCAAACGAAATGTGTCAATGAGTGCTATAATATGCGATGTGATTCATTGAAATATCTGAAATGCTTTGGGAGATATCTTGAAATTTCGATATCTCGACCGGTTTCGGAGGTATCGATGAATATTTCCACAAAAATGTGTTAATACATTATGGTACCCTTAAGTGCTGAACTCCAGTCTTTTTGTTGGATTTTATTCTTTGCTAACCCAGCAGCAAAAAAAAAAACAGAAATTATACGCATTAGAAGTCGCGGGCACCAGCTAGTATTAGATAATTAATTATCAACTTTCAGACCATTAGATATTACTATTTCAAGAACATAGCACTTTAGATGATATTTATATCTTTAAATCGCTGGGTCCATCTGATAAGTCACCTAACCGATTGAGATCAGAATATGACACTCATTGCTCACCATATCATATCGTCCCCATGATTAAAGAAGAGATCAATAGATGACTAGACGATTAGATTACTAGATAATTGTATCATTCATTATCAGACTTCAGGACCATAAGATATTTTTTATTTCTACATCATAGAATCATTCGTGATATTTATATCATTAGATCAATAGATCTCCAGGTCAATAGATCTCACCAGGTCAATAGATTGCAAAACCAACCATAAGTCATATACAAAAATAATGCTTGAATATCAGTAGATCATGCGATAAATGCATCATATGATTCCTAGATCGCGTGACAAATTGCAGCATTGGATCGCTAGAGCATCATTTTGTCCTCGATCACAAAAAAATTTCATCGTCTTTTTTTACATTGAGATCACTAGATGTTAACGTCATTATGTCATGTCATTAGATCATTAGAACAATATATCTTGAGATAACCAGGTCAATAGATCACAATATCAACCATAAGTCATATAAAAAAATGCTTGAATATCAGTAGATCATGCGATAAATGCATCATATGATTCCTAGATCGCGTGACAAATTGCAGCATTGGATCGCTAGAGCATCATTTTGTCCTCGATCACAAAAAAATTTCATCGTCTTTTTTTACATTGAGATCACTAGATGTTAACGTCATTATGTCATTAGATCATTAGAACAATATATCTTGAGATAACCAGGACAATAGATCACAATATCAACCATAAGTCATATAAAAAAAATGCTTGAATATCAGTAGATCATGCGATAAATGCATCATATGATTCCTAGATCGCGTAACTGCTCTACCTACGCTTAGTCTACGCGGGAATCAAAAAGGCAAAGCCATCGGCTTTCTCCTGGGTAATTATGAGATTATTACATACGTCATAAGTTTGGACTCGACAGACAACAATGAAAGTAAACAACAAAGAGAGATAAAGGCTTGGCTTAGAAAAACCTATGGAAGAAAATAAACAAATAAAAGTTTTAACTTAAACACACTAGAAAAAGCAAGGCAATTTACTCATACAAATAAGCCATTTCCACCTGTTTCGGCCCTAAACTGCCCAACTCACAGGCTCCACATATATGTATATGTATTAGATACGTCATACATTCACATGCATTTCTCATGTAGAGTCAGGCCTAGGCATCTAGTGAGACAATTGTCCAAAAATCTGAGAACCAAATTCACAGAAATTATTACGTTGCACTTGTGGGACTCAACAATAACGCTGCTGCTTCGGAGCAAAAAGAGAGAACATAATTTGATTGATGCGATGACCGCTCTTTCACTAATACACTGTCACTTTCATTTCTACCAGGCCCTGAGGTAGAGACAGATTTGCTAATAACGGCTACCTAAATCCCAACACGAGCGCTGAGTACAACTCGCTAACTTTACAACTCAACTAGCAGTAGCAGGAGCAGCAATGAAAGTACAAATACGAAGCGCATGCTGTATACCTCAATTGAAAATACAGTAGTTAAGTCAACAAAAGTGAAAGAGTAAAAGGTAAACTCGTTGTAAATTTTTTTTAATTTACATTTGCAACTACGACTACTGACTACTAGTTTTTACTGTGCTGCTTACATTTCGTCAGCATTAATAGCAACAATAACAAACAAACAACGCTACAGTTAACAAGAATGTGTAGAAGAATTCGTAAATAATGAAATAAGTTTTTGTTATTGTTTTTGTGTTTTCTTTTTTTCTTTCGCTTTCTGTACTTTCGCTTAGTTTCCTTAGTTTTTGTGATTTTTCCCAAAGGTTTCTTTTATCAAATTTGCTAACAGTTGGGTTAACCCCTTTTATCTTCTGTACGGTATTTTTCCGGTGGATATTGGTTTAACTGCAGGAAGATATGATAATACTGTTGTGTGCTTTTAGGCGCATTCAAGTTAAAGCTGCTTTGGTAACCTCTGCGTAAGTTAATTTTCGATTTGTTGACTGATGCGTAGTTTTTTGGAAAGTTGTTTTTTTTTTTTTTTTTTGTGAAAATTTGTTGTGTTTGTCTTTGGAATAAATGTAAGAGGTTAAAGCCGAGGTCTTAATCCAATTATTTATGTGCTTTTATAACGATGGGCATCATTAAAGCAGATGAATGAAAAAAAGAAAAGAATTTCATGGATTAGGACTTGCCCATCATCTTTTTATCCTCTATTCGTCGTTTTGTTGGTATAAATCAGTTTAATTGGAAGAAGATATGATAGTACAGTAATGTGATTTTAGGCGCTTTCCAGTTAATAGAGCTTCGCATGGTAAAATAATTTAAGTGAAAACGTACAACTTTCTTTCGGTCTTGATAAACTTTGAACGTATACATTATTTTAGAACGTTCCAATGACTGGAAATGGGATTTATATGCAAAATCGTGTTTATGCATTTAGCCTCACTTTGTTTTTTTTTTTTAATTTCATATTATTTTATTTTACTTTTTATATTTTTTATTCTTCTTTATTTAATTTATTTATTTTTTTTTTTGGTTTTTTTATTTTTTTTTTATTCCATTTTTTAATTTTTTTTTTTATTTTTCTTAAATTTTTTTATTTTTTTATTTTTATTTTTTTACTTTGTTTTATTTTTTTTATTTTCATTTTTATTTTTTTTTATTATTTTTTTTTATTTTATTTATTTTCTATTTTAATTAATTTTTTTTATTTTCTTTTTTATTTTTTATTTTGTTTTATTTTTTTAAATTTTTTATTTTGTTTTATTTTATTTATTTTTTATTTTTTTATTCCTATTTACTTTAGTTTTTTTAATTTTATTATATTTTATTTTATTTTTTATTTTATCTTTTTTTATTTTTATTTTTTTTTTTTTTTTTTTTTACTTTGAAAATTTTGTGGTGGACTTTTGACCAGTCGAATAATTTTTATCAAATTATTCTTTTGAGTTTTTGGCGAAAACAACTTGAAAAATGCTACAAACAACACCAACTACGATAATTGCAATTTCGATCTTGTTGAAGGATCTTATCAAACCGCTTTGTATTGTTGCTTAGAAATTTTTCATCGCCTTTACTGGTCGTCGAACTAAGGAGAGGAGATTAAGAATATTTAACCGCAGTGTTCAACCATTACACCAAACACTGCTTAGTGTGCCTGCAGGCAAATTGCATATCTATTTTTGCCTATTTTTGTTGTTATTTTTATTTAACATTTTTTCGCCAAAAACTCAAAAGAATAATTTGATAAAAATTATTCGACTGTTGAAAAGTCTTCAAAATTTTCAAAGTCTGTAAATATAATGACCAATAATAAGAATAACTAAATTATTTAATTTTATTTTATTTTTTTAAAATAATTAAAAAAAAATAAAAAAATAAAAATTTAATTAAAAAAAGAAAAACTAAAAAAATAAAAAAATTTTCATGTTAGAGCCTTTTTTTCTAAAGTTTCACCAAAAGTTCGCTGCCTCTAAAATATTTGGGGGTATGTTATCGCATATATCATATATTACGTGTTACTTGGATATTGTTTTTTTTTTTTGCATCAACCACCGATTACATGTAGTCTGCCTACTCGGTTTATTATTTCACTTCATTCGCTAGTCTCTTGTCGACGACAGCAGCAAACATTTTCTAAAACCAACGATTGCTTGCCTAATTTGTGTTGCTATTAATAAGTGTGGGGGGATACACCGCAATGACAGAGTAAACAGCGATGGCAGCGACATCATTACCGCCGCGGGTTGTTTGAGTTTTGGTTAGCGTTGATCACATGCAGATTTTTCGTCGGTCACTTGGCCTGTCATGTTGGTTTCATTGTTGAATGAATGTCGCTCAGTTGTTTCGTGGTTGCATTGACAATGTCTGCAACAACATATTTTGTAGTTGTTGTGGCGTTGGTTGATGATTGCGGCGCCTGCAACAGCTGCTAACACAATTGGGTGGTTTAAGCGTGAATACTGGTGGGTTTTGCTGAAAAAAAAATCAATTGCTTGGTAATTTTTAGCCAACGATAGAAGGGATGGGAGGAACCTGTGTTTAGTTTCATAATTTTGCTATCTTGTACCTTACCGATTTGCATAAAATTTTGAATATAGATAGTATCATTGATTCGAAGACTATTCACTTGGGGGTTGGGATCTGGGGCGGTTAACAGGGTTGCCACCTATCTCAATTTTTTTTTTTAATTTTGTAGAAAAATATGCTAATATCGGTATCAAATGAAAGGCATTTTCATCGACATGCCAACTAAAATATTTTCAAGTAGAGTTGCCACCTAGGGTTGCCACCATACCGCAGTATATTTGTATCCGGACTATCTCGGGAAACGCTTGACCGATTTGGATGAAATTTGGCACACAAATAGTATGATTGATTCTAAGACTATCCACTTGGGGGTTGCCACTTCGGCGGTGTACAGGGTTGCCACCTTTCTCAATTTTTTTAAATTTTGTATCGTGATATGCCAATATGGGTATCAAATGAAAGGTATTTTCTGCGGCATGACAACTAAAATATTTTCAAGTAGGGTTGCCACCTTACCGTGGTATATTTGTATCCGGACTATCTCGGGAAAAGCTTGACCGATTTGGATGAAATTTGGCATATAAATAGTATGATTGATTCTAAGACTATCCACTTGGGGGTTGCCACTTCGGCGGTGTACAGGGTTGCCACCTTTCTCAATTTTTTTTTAAATTTTGTATCGAGATATGCCAATATGGGTATCAAATGAAAGGTATTTTCTGCGGCATGACAACTAAAATATTTTCAAGTAGGGTTGCCACCTTACCGTAGTATATTTGTATATTCGTACTATCTCGGGAGCCGCTTGACCGATTTGGATACAATTTTGAATATAGATAGTATGATTGGTTCTAAAACTACTTATTCACTTGGGGACTTTCCACTTGGGGGGTGTACAGTGTTGCCACCTACCTCAATTTTTTTTAAATTAGGTAGCTAGATATGCCAACATGGGTAACAAATGAAAGGTAGTTTCGCCGACATACCAACTAAAATATTATCAAGTAGGGTTGCCGCCCAGGGTTACCATTTTACCGTATTGTATTTGTATTTTATATAATTAGGATCATATTTGGTTTATTTCAGGATCATTTTGAGATCAATTAGTGGTAATTTTTGGAAAATTTTGGGCTGTTTTGAGATCATTTTGGGTTAAATTTTGGATTAATTTGGGACAATTTTGGGGTCATTTTTGGATAATTTTGGGTACATTTAAGGGTGTTTTTGGGGTAATTTGGTAATAATTTTTGGGATCATTTAAGGGCGTTTTTGGGATCATTTTTGGTTCGTTTTGGGCTCAATTTCGGATCATTTTGGGAACATTTAAGGGTCGTTTTGGGATAATTTTAGTATTATTTTGGGATTATTTTAGGGTCATTTTGGGATCATTTTGGGTAAGTAAAGTTAGCGGAAAATTGATAGCAGCGAGCAAGCTCGGTCACCCAGGTACTAAAATATGTATATCAAATAAATTAATTCAGTTCTTCTTTCATGATCGTTACTGTATTTTAATTTCTTCCGCAGCCTAAAACAAAATTAATAACCAGCTTTTGCGGTACGTTAAATATTTATTCCCATATATTTAACATGTGTAATTTTATTAGGATATAAATCACTCACGAAATTTTCGCAATTACCCAAAGGAAGCCGTACGAACGCAATAAAGTTGCCTATAATAAATTTCAATTACAAACATTATTATGATGCAAAATTATGTGCAAATTCAAATCGATGCAAACAAAAAAGGCAGGATAAACTATGATCCCAAAGGATACAAAGCCCACGACTAACTTGACACCGAAAGTGATTTAAGCTAAATTACCAAAATATGAGACAAAGTTTTGCGGTACAACCATTCAACCTAAACGAATCTTAATAGTTAATGTACTTTTAATGAACTTTATAGCCATAGCAAGGGAGCAAGTCAAAGTAAGTAAGAAAGTAATTTTGACATTTACCATACGCAAAATTTGACTTAAAACCCGCAAAAGAGATTATTAGCAAGACAGGGAGCGGGAAGCGCACAGCAAAAGCATACACAAAAAACTGTCACTGGATGACAATGAAAACATGGAAAAAAGTGAATGAGAGAAATTTTCCCAAATCACATTATGCAATCATTCACACAAAACATGCACACACAAGCACATTTACAGTGATAAAACACCACGAAAGAGTTCATTGTTAAGCAATCAATTTTACTCAAGCAAACAAAAGCACTGATGGGCGAACAAAAAACGAGCGTCAGAGAATATTTGTATGCATGCAAATTGCAAATAGCTGAGAGTGAGAGGCAGTTACATGGCTACAGAGGTGGTAGAGCCTGTGAACTATGCGCTGGGGTTGCAATACCAGCTAACATATTTTTTTGAAGCAGAAAAGCAGCTGTTTTACGTTATCAGTATGGAGCAATAAGTGCTGCTGTAGCCAAAAAGTACAACAAGCGGCGTTCGCACAATAGCAACACCAATTGCAAAAGGCAACAACTAACAACAATGGGAAAAATGCCACAAGTAAACTGCAATTCATGAACAGAGACATATGTATATAGGTACATATTGCCAAACAATGCAATGCAGCAATGAAGTAAATCTAGTAGACACTAGTTTACAACTAGTCCAAAAAATCATAGAACTAAGATGCTTGATTATAAGACTACCCACTTTGGTGTTGCCACTTGAAGTGGTTTACATGGTTGCCACCTATTTTCAAATTTGAAATAGTAAGCAAAATATGTCAAGCAAAATATGTCAAGCAAAATATATCAACTAAAATAATTTCAAGTAGGGTTGCCACCTTACCGCAGTATATTTGTATATCTGGACTTTCTCGGGAACCGCTTGACCGATTTGGATGAAATTTGGCATATAGATCGTATGATTGATTCTGAGACTATCCACTTGGGGATTGCCACTTAGGGGGTATGCTGGGTTGACAACTATATCAATTTGTTTTAATTATGCAACTCAATATTGGTATCAAATAAAAGGTATTTTCGCCGACATACCAACTAAAATATTTTTAAGTAGCGTTGTCGCCCAGGGTTACCATTTTACCGTATTGTATTTGTATTGTATAATTTTGGGATCATATTTGAATTATTTTAGGATCATTTTAAGATCATTTAGGGGACACTTTGAGATAATTTTGGGGCTATTTTGAGATAGCTTTGGGTTCAATTTTTGATTATTTAGGACAATTTTGGGGGCATTTTGGGGACTTTTGAGGGTCTTTTTGGGGTCGTATTGGGATTATTTTAGGATTATTTTCGGATCATTTTGGCATAATTTTTGGGTCATTTTGAGGACAGTTGAGGGTCTTTTTGGGGTCGTTTTGGGATTATTTAGGATTATTTTCGGTTAATTTTGGGTACATTTAAGGGTGTTTTGGGGTCATTTGGAAATCATTTTTGATCATTTTAGGGTCGTTTTAGGGTCATTTTGGGATCATTTTAGGATCATTTTTGGGATCATTTTTGGGTCTTTTTGGGCTCGTTTTGGGTTTATTTTAGGATTATTTTCGGTTCATTTTGGGTACATTTAAGGGGGTTTTGGGGTCATTTGGGAATCACTTTTGAATCTTTTTGGCATCATTTTAGGGTCGTTTTGGGGTCATTTTGGGATAATTTTTGGATAATTTTTTTTATTATTTTGGGAAAATTTTTGGCTCATTTTGGGTAAGTAAAGTGAGCGCTAAATCGATAGCACCGAGCAAGCTCGGCAACCCAAAAAAATAAAAAAAATAAAGTGCAGGTTCCGCCAATAACAGTTACTTTTATTATATAAGTTGATAATAATAGTTCTTTTTTTTTCAATTTTAAAAAGTTCGATAGGAAAATAAAAGTTTTTTTTCAATTTTTAAATTTTTATCGCAAAATTAGAGTTAGAGGAAGCTTGTGAGTTTGTGTCTGTCGCGCTTGTCCGAGCTATTTTCTTTTGCCATATGTGATCCATACAAATTTGCTTCGCTTATGAAATTTAATGCAAATTGAATGAAGAAGAAAACTGCAACAATGTTTACATCGGCACAACCAAGCGAGCATTAGGTATATGATTAGCTGAACACGAAGCCGATATGCAGGTTTAGCACAGCGTGCAATAGAAAACAAAAACGCAGCTGATTTGAAAACATAAAAATTATAGATAACGGATGGAGAAAAAAAGCGCGCTATACCCGAGAGAGCCTAAGAATTTTGCAGAAA
>CAXKVI010000089.1:20000-22500 GCA_964058755.1 Campiglossa producta | reverse complement strand
ACATTTTCAATTAGGCGCACATTAAAGTTATAAATATTTTTGTTACCAAAAGTATACAATTATTTATATTTATGTGAAAGTTTACATGGGTCATTCCATGTCAAACACTCTTGTAGCTAAAAACGATCCGATCTTATGAGGAGTTACGTTTAATCATAAAACAAAGTTGTGAAAAAAGAAAAATGGTTTAATGTAGCGTGAAATTTGAGTAGGAAATACAAAAACGGCGACGGAAACGAAGACTTTTGGCTATAGGAATCATTTGTCGGAACCAGCAAAATCGGACCGATATTACATATAGCTCCCATACAACCGATTGTTCCGATAAACCGATTTTGGGCTATAACTCCTGTAATTAAAGAGGTAGGAACATGAAATTTTGTAAGTGTTGCTATTTTTGTTTGCGAAATATCGGTGCTGAAAATCATTGAGATGGGATAAATATTTCACATAGCTCCCATACAATCGATTATTTCGATAAACGGATTTTGGGCTATAACTCCTGTAATTAAAGAGGTAGGAACATGAAATTTTGTAAGTATTGCTATTTTTATATGTGAAATATCGATTTTGAAAATCATCGAGATGGGATAAATATTTCACATAGCCCCCATACAATCGATTGTTCCGATAAACGGATTTTGGTAGATAACTCCTGTAGTTATATAGGTAGGAACGTGAAATTTTGGAGGTATCGCTATTTTTATATGTGAAATATCGATGTTGAAAATCATCGAGATGGAATAAATATTTCACATAGCCCCCATACAATCGATTGTTCCGATAAACGGATTTTGGTAGATAACTCCTGTAATTATATGGGTAGGAACGTTAAATTTCGTAACTATTGCTATTTTAGAATGTGGAATGTCGATGTTAAAAAATCAATGAGATTGGGCCAATATAACACATCGCCACCATATAATCGATAGTTCCGATAATTTCGGTATGAGCTTAAGTTAAATTCACACAGGCTGTACTGGGATCAAACAGTGAAAATCGTGACGCTTATTCATGAAAGGTATATAGCCTTCGGCACAGCCGAAGAAAACTTTCCTTACTTGTTTTTTTTCTGTCTATCTGGAAATAACTTTTATCCCAAAATAAACTTGCTCAGATAAATACAATGGCAGCACTGCAAGCATACAGAAGTAAAAGTCTGAGTCGTATTATCAGTGAATACTTACAAATTAAAAAATAAACATTAAAACAACAACAACATTAACAAAAAGCAACAAAAAGAAATAAAAAGTTAAAACTACGTGAAACATTATGTTGCAAACAAATTTCTACATTTACTGCTGTACCGCTTTTTTTGTTTGTTTCATGTAGATCTCTTGCACTGGTTGTCCTTTCGCTTGACCACATCGTTTTTATACGCAACGCCATACGTTTTGGTAGCATAGTTTTTTGCGCTAAAATTATTTCACTGGCACAAGGGATAGATGATTGTGACTAGAAAAACTTGCCGCCTGCTACACAATCATTTGTACATACAACATACTTACATACAAACATTTCATGTCACGCTTACATTGACAGCACAGTTAGCCAAACAAATCTGTATGCACTAGTAAACACATATGCAGTAGGCAGCTAGAGATAAATGAGCTATGTGGCAAGTGGCATGTGGCACAAAATACCATTTAACCGGCTATGTTTCACCGCCCAAACATTTTTTTCTAAACAGCGCACTACCATACAAACACAAAATTTTTGCTTTTCCTTTTTTTCCACTGACACAGATGGCGCTATCTAACTGTGGCAAGCAACATCACATTTGCTTTACAGCCTTTTTTTTTTTTTTATGTCTACTTTGTTTGTCGTATGTTGTTTTTTCTCTTTTTTTTTCTTTTTTTTTATTTTCTTTTACTTTTGCATATGTTTTTGCTTGGCTTCGTCATTTATGTGCCGCTTCGCTGAGTAGTCATACATACTTGTTTCGTTTCTTTTGCTCATGGGCACTCAGGCTGATAAGCGCCTTGCTTATTGCTGCCACACTTGTTTCGTATACAGACGAGCTGCATTTTTTGTTGCACTATTCACCATTAAAATGTGATGCGGCTATGTGCTTGTGTGCAACACTTTGGTATCACTAGCATTGTCAATTTAACAGTTGAAATTCATTGCCTACGTTTAGGTGCTTTTACCTAGTGAGCGCAGCGGAAACAAGTCGGATTTGTTATTAGTTGTAGAATTTTTATGATGAATCTGTATTTATGCCTTATCATATAATATTTATTTGAATTTTTGATATTTAAAACTCTTCAGCTTCAGACTAAGCTCGGCTTTATGTGCAAAATCGTGCGCCTAAAAATATATGTACTTTTGGTAAGTCAGATCAGTGGAGGTTTTAAAATTTTAATGGGGTTCGTGTGGTGGCACAGCTTTATCAATTCATGCATTTTTTTTTTTTTTTTCATTTTTTTTTATTTTATATAATTTTTTTTTATACTATTTTATTTTATCTTATTTTGTTTTATATTATTTTACTTTAATC
>CAXKVI010000089.1:10000-15000 GCA_964058755.1 Campiglossa producta | reverse complement strand
TCCCTTCCCTTCCCTTCCCTTCCCTTCCCTTCCCCTTCCCTTCCCTTCCCTTCCCTTCCCTTCCCTTCCCTTCCCTTCCCTTCCCTTCCCTTCCCTTCCTTCCCTTCCCTTCCCTTCCCTTCCCTTCCCTTCTCTTCCCTTCCCTTCCCTTCCCTTCCCTTCCCTTCCCTTCCCTTCCCTTCCCTTCCCTTCCCTTCCCTTCCTTCCCTTCCCTTCCCTTCCCTTCCCTTCCCTTCCCTTCCCTTCCCTTCCCTTCCCTTCCCTTCCCTTCCCTTCCCTTCCCTTCCTTCCCTTCCCTTCCCTTCCCTTCCCTTCCCTTCCCTTCCCTTCCCTTCCCTTCCCTTCCCTTCCCTTCCCTTCCCTTCTCTTCCCCTTCCCTTCCCCTTTCCTTCCCCTTCCCTTCCCCTTCCCTTCCCCTTCCCTTCCCCTTCCCCTTCCCTTCCCCTTCCCTTCCCCTTCCCTTCCCCTTCCCTTCCCTTCCCCTTCCCTTCCCCTTCCCTTCCCTTCCCCCTCCCCTTCCCTTCCCTTCCCTTCCATTCCCTTGAGATTTTCTAGTTGCGTAGTTCACTCTTTATATGTATGCCTGTATGCCTGTACTTTCAATGATCCACACAGAATTAATTTCTTTTCACACATTCAACCCAATTTTTTTTTATTTCAAATCCAATCGAACATGTCTATCAGATATCCTAACCAACGTCTACAACGGAAAACATAATTCTTCCTGAATATTCATGTCGTGCGACGCCGGTTTTGTGGTCGTGACAAAATGCTTTTGCAAATAAGTGAATAAGCAATCAATTGAACAATACATTTAACACTTACGAATCTCATCTAGTCACACAAGCGTTTGTATGTATTGATATTAGATATGGTAAACTTGGCAATTGACTCGATAATATGTGAATGTGAAAGTATGTGTGGTGGTTGCTTTAAGTGTGTAAAAAGAAATCTTTTCATCAAAAGAATTTTTATCTCATTAAGAGGCTCGAAAAATGTAGTTTCTAAAATACAAACAGAAAAACAAAACACAGTTTAAACATACTAGTGTAGAAAAGATCGAAGAACTATGCCCAAACGGGCCACACCATCACCATACCATTACTATACTGTTACTATACCGTAATCATAAACGCAAGTAAAATGTTTTCTTTTGTATATGAAACATTTTCACTGACAGAGATTTCGTATACATCTCAAACTCCTCTTCCCTTAAACAGTCTGCTTCTTCATGCAACGCCTCCACAAAAGCACAAGAAAGAACATAGAGCCAGCGACTCAACCAAGCAGCTAAACAAATAAACAAGCTGAGCGTAAAAGCGAAGCAAAATAACATATGTATGTTAAGAGTAAAAAAGAAAAAACTAAGATAAAAGAAAATTTGAGATTTGTGCCGTGTTGCGGATGCTGTGGGGTGACAAGTTGTAAGCAATTGGCGTATAAAATCTAAATTGAAAGGGTTATTTTGCGAATTTTGCAAGTTGCTAAATAAACCACTCTATAGAGAAATTGTCGGTGCGGGCATGCCAATGGATGATCATGAGGAAACATATATTAAAAAGATTTGGTAGAAATCAAGTTTGCTGAAATGAAGGTATATTGGCAGAATTTTTAATATATTATTATTATTTTTATTTTTTTTTTTATTTTATTTTATTTATTTTTTTCTTTTTATTTTTTTATTATTTTATTTTATTTATTTTATTTTTTTTTAGTTTATTTTTTTTAGTTTATTTTTTTTTATTTTATTTCATTTTATTTTATTTTATTTTATTTTATTTTATTTTATTTTATTTTATTTTATTTTATTTTATTTTATTTTATTTTATTTTATTTTGTTTTATTTTATTTTATTTTATTTTATTTTATTTTATTTTATTTTATTTTATTTTATTTTATTTTATTTTACTTTATTTTATTTTATTTTATTTTATTTTATTTTATTTTATTTTATTTTATTTTATTTTATTTTATTTTATTTTATTTTATTTTATTTTATTTTATTTTATTTTATTTTATTTTATTTTATTTTATTTTATTTTATTTTATTTTATTTTATTTTATTTTATTTTATTTTATTTTATTTTATTTTATTTTATTTTATTTTATTTTATTTTATTTTATTTTATTTTATTTTATTTTATTTTATTTTATTTTATTTTATTTTATTTTATTTTATTTTATTTTATTTTATTTTATTTTATTTTATTTTATTTTATTTTATTTTATTTTATTTTATTTTATTTTATTTTATTTTATTTTATTTTATTTTATTTTATTTTATTTTATTTATTTTATTTTATTTTATTTTATTTTATTTTATTTTATTTTATTTTATTTTATTTTATTTTATTTTATTTTATTTTATTTTATTTTATTTTATTTTGTTTTATTTTATTTTATTTTATTTTATTTTATTTTATTTTATTTTATTTTATTTTATTTTATTTTATTTTATTTTATTTCATTTTATTTTATTTTATTTTATTTTATTTGATTTTATTTTATTTTATTTTGTCTTATTTTATTTTATTTTATTTTATTTTATTTTATTTTATTTTATTTTATTTTATTTTATTTTATTTTATTTTATTTTATTTTATTTTATTTTATTTTATTTTATTTTATTTTATTTTATTTTATTTTATTTTATTTTTATTTTATATGATTTTTTTATTTTATTTTATTTTACTTTATTTTACTTTATTTTTATTTTATTTTGTTTTCTTTTTCTTTTTTTTTATTAATTTAATAGCATTTTTGATTCAATTCTTCAACCTCTCTCCAAAAATTGGTAACTTGGCCTAAAATATGTCACCTTCAAGCTATCGCCAAAAATTTCGATAATAAAATCATTCGAATGATTTACTTCCCTGTGCATTTGTTACGCTTAAGCTATAGTCTTCATATAAGCACACAGATATAGTGAGTACTTGCCTGTGGTGCGTCCGCTTAATGTGGCGCCCTCGCACGCGCACACATCCAAAAGACTTAAATTTCTCTTTCAATTTCAATGGTCACATGCCAATGTATACATATGTACCACAATAGCAACGTATGCTCGCGCTTGATTTGAAGTATATTTGCCATCGATTTTGTGCACGTCTGCATAGCTCGATTTCCACCCGTTCTCTTGGCGCTCACACAAATATACTTAAATAAGCATCCTTTTGCGATATGCCACAAAATACGCAAATACAACTCAAGCATACGTTTGGGTTATTGATAATAGCTGCTGGATTGATAATAGCTGCTGGGGGGCGGGGATCATCATCGATGATACAACATTTCAATTATGAAAATGTATTCGAGCGCGCAATTTTTGTGAACATTTTTATCGTTTTGTGAATTGCGTTGATCCTTTCGTTTATTTTATTTGATTATGTGAAATATAATGTAATAGTAATATGTATATGTTTTTGATGTGTATGTATGAATGTGTGCCCAACTTTTCGGTTGCGTGCTTCATATAGTTCGCATAGCTTCCTTTTCTTGTGATTATGTCAAATATTTTCCAATCACATTTTCCGAATTCCTATAACTTTTATGTACGTTATACTCAACCCTTTTTTGCATTTATATTAAACATGCTTTTGCCAGTGTTCTTTTAGTGTATTGCCATTTTACATGGTTTGTCTATATTTTTCTTTCTATGAAATAATTCTATGTTCTTTTAATAATTACCAAATACTTGCAGCATATCTTAAAATATTTTACTATAAAGTAAATAAATACCTTTTGGGAATATTGAGATTCACATAATTTTTACTTTATTGATTTTTAATTTCTCTTATCTCATTTCTTTTTTACTCTATTTTATTTTATTTATTGTATTTAAATTACTTTATTTTATCTTATCTTCTTTTATATTATTTTGTTTTGCTTTCATTAAATTTGTTTTATCTTATTTTATTTTCTTTATTTTTATTTTTATTTATTTTATTTTTTTAATTTTAATTTTTTTGTTTTACTTTATTTAATTTTTTTTATTTAATTTAATTTTTTTATTTCTTTTATTTTTTTTTATTTTTTTTTTCTACTTCATTTTTTATTTAATTTTATTTAATTTTATTTTTTATTTAATTTTATTTTATTTTATTTTATCTTATTAATTTTGTTTTATTTTATTTTATTTTTTTTTATTTTTTATTTTTTTTATTTTGTTTTATTTTATTTTATTTATTTATTTATTTTTTATTTTATTTTTTTGTTTTTACTTTATTTTATTATTTAATTTTATTTTATTATTATTTTTACATTTTATTGCATTTTGTTTTATTTTATTTTATCTTATTTTATTTTATTTTAATTTTTTATTTTATTTTATTTTATTTTATTTTATTTTATTTTATTTTATTTTGTTTTATTTTATTTTATTTTATTTTATTTTATTTTATTTTATTTTATTTTATTTTATTTTATTTTATTTTATTTTATTTTATTTTATTTTATTTTATTTTATTTTGTTTTATTTTATTTTATTTTATTTTATTTTATTTTATTTTATTTTATTTTATTTTATTTTATTTTATTTAATTTTATTTTATTATTATTTTTACATTTTATTGCATTTTGTTTTATTTTATTTTATCTTATTTTATTTTATTTTAATTTTTTATTTTATTTTATTTAATTTAATTTAATTTAGTTAATTAATAAATTTTATCATCCATCTAATGCATGTCTTTACGCCTTATTGCTCAATGTAATGCTTTAAAGTAAGTATCTTTTTGGTCGAAATGCATTTAAATCGAGCTCTATCATTTTAACCGAAAAAAACACTGAAAACGCCAATTGCACATACGAGTATACTACAAAAGCGACAGCAATCGAAATGCTGTGGTGCAGCACTTAAAATACAGCTCATGGTACATTTATAAGCCGGTCTAAAAAGGGAAAGCAATAGAGTATTGAATTTCAAAGTATACAGGACCACCAACTCCCTCATAAACATAAAATGATATATTACAATGAGTTGCACCCATTTGCGCTATAGCTAG
>CAXKVI010000089.1:0-7500 GCA_964058755.1 Campiglossa producta | reverse complement strand
GCACCAAATCATAAAAAATAGGCAATAGTCGCGCTTTAGCATACCAATCATTGCTAAACCCAGGCGAGCAAAATACGAAAAAAAAACCAAACTAAAAGCAAAGCAAAACGACAACAACAATAACATTGACAGCGCGAAAGCTAATTTGCTTTGAGTTCCTTTGCAATTATGACACTGCCAGGGAAAACTAGACTTGTCGTTGTTTCCGTTCTTGTTGTTGTATTACGCTATTATCATTTGACAAGCATTCAAGAGCCATGTTAACATTGTAAATGTCAAAATGACAAGCGAAGAAAATTCAAATAAATATTCAACAATGAGTACTCACAACAAAAAATTATGCATATAATCATATGCAAGGTATGTGAAGCGAACCCGAAACATCCTTGAATGAAGAATATGCAAAGGCAGCGCACAAATTGAAGAATGTCTATAAGAATATGAATGTATATATGATTGTACTTCATAACTGTTTGGTATGCGTGGCACGTTTTTATTGTCAGCCACGCAATGAAGACGCTGAGAGCGAGAGCTAAAAGGAACTGTAAAGTACTCAAACCTAGAAGAAGTACTTACAAGCCATATGCAAGCTTTAAGGATGTCTATGAATATGTATGAGGCAATGAAAATATGTGTCAGTCTATGTGTAAGCTCTTTGTGTAAGTTGGCAAATGAAAAATTTAATTTTATATACCGTCATATTTGTCAAATGTTCAGTGTTGTGGCGAAAAATGGACATAAATTGACGAGATACAGGCAGGCAGCCCTGCGCATATCAAATTGTTGCAAAAGTAAGACCGGCAGGTGGTTAAAAAAAATATGTATTTTATTTGTGCATGATTCTTATTCTACGTTGCTTATTCATTGGGGTGAATAGGCGAGCAGTTGGGCGTGCTATTTGATGACAACGAAATTTGATTACGTTTACTCTTGATTGTGTGGGTGGGTCGTGCAGCTAAATACAACATACAGCAAGGGTGGACAGTTGAGCAACATGGACTAGTATGCGCCATCAGCGCGGTCCACTTTGGTATGTTTTGCTATAAAAGAGCTCTGTCAATGCTAGGACATGCCGAAAATGACGGATGTTGCAATTTTATTACATTTGAAAAGGATAAATTGCATGCCCTGGTGGTTGAGTGATTTGAAAAGGGGAGAAGTAAAATTAAATAATAAAAAAGGTAGTTGAAAGAAGCGATGCGGAAGAACATTGATTGAAATCAACAGAAATGGCATGAGGTAAATGACATTTGCGGAAAAATAGCTTTGAGGAACCTTAAATGGAGTTTTGGGAAAAATTAGGTACACAAACTGACCTTTGACTTATATGAAAAACAAAAAAAAAAAAAGAAATTAAAAAAAAATAAATAAAATAAAATAACAGGAATGATACTAAATTAAAAAGTAAAATATAAAAAAATAAATAAAATAAAATAAAATGATATAAAAATAAAATAAAATAAAATAAAATAAAATAAAATAAAATAAAATAAAATAAAATAAAATAAAATAAAATAAAATAAAATAAAATAAAATAAAATAAAATAAAATAAAATAAAATAAAATAAAATAAAATAAAATAAAATAAAATAAAATAAAATAAAATAAAATAAAATAAAATAAAAAATAAAATAAAATAAAATAAAATAAAATAAAATAAAATAAAATAAAATAAAATAAAATAAAATAAAATAAAATAAAATAAAATAAAATAAAATAAAATAAAATAAAATAAAATAAAATAAAATAAAATAAAATAAAATAAAATAAAATAAAATAAAATAAAATAAAATAAAATAAAATAAAATAAAATAAAATAAAATAAAATAAAATAAAATAAAATAAAATAAAATAAAATAAAATAAAATAAAATAAAATAAAATAAAATAAAATAAAATAAAATAAAATGAAATAAAATAAAATAAAATAAAATAAAATAAAATAAAATAAAATAAAATAAAATAAAATAAAATAAAATAAAATAAAATAAAATAAAATAAAATAAAATAAAATAAAATAAAATAAAATAAAATAAAATAAAATAAAATAAAATAAAATAAAATAAAATAAAATAAAATAAAATAAAATAAAATAAAATAAAATAAAATAAAATAAAATAAAATAAAATAAAATAAAATAAAATAAAATAAAATAAAATAAAATAAAATAAAATAAAATAAAATAAAATAAAATAAAATAAAATAAAATAAAATAAAATAAAATAAAATAAAATAAAATAAAATAAAATAAAATAAAATAAAATAAAATAAAATAAAATAAAATAAAATAAAATAAAATAAAATAAAATAAAATAAATTAAAATAAAATGAAATCAAATAAAAAAATAGAATTAAATTAAATTAAACAAAAATATAATAAAATAAAATAAAATTAAAAAAATTAAACTAAATTAAATTACAAAAAAAAATGGTAAATGACCTTTGCGGAAAAATAGCTTTAAGGAACTTTAAATGGATAAATCGACCTTTTACTTATATAAAAAAAAACTTAAAAATAGATTAAATAAATAAAATAAAATAACAGAAATTGAACTAAAATAAAAATGAAAAACAAAAATTAAATAAAAAAATAAAATAAAAAAATAAAATAAAATAAAATAAAATAATAAATTTAAATTAAATTAAATTATAATAAAATAAAATAAAAATGAAATTAAATAAAAAAAAAAATAAAAAAAATAGTTTGAAATAAACTAATATAAAAATAAAATTATATAAAATAAAACAAAATCAAGCGAAATCAAAAGATAAGAGAATTGAATGAAATAAAAAAAATTAATAAAATAAAATTAAAAAAATTAATAAAAATGAAATGAAAAAAATTAATAAAATAAAATAAAAAATAAGATAAAAAAATTGAAATCAAAAAAAAAAAAACTAAACACACAAAAAATAAGATAAAGAAAAATTAAAAAAAAAATGAAATTAAATAAAATTTAATTTTTTTGAAATAAAAATAAATTGAATAAAAAAATATTAAACAAAAAAAAATTTAATAAAACATTGAAAAATAAAATAAAGCAAAATAAATTTCGACTCAATTAATTTAAAAAAAAAAAACTAATGAAATAAAAAATTTTAATTAAAGAAAGTAAAATGAAATTAAATTAATCAACAATAAGAAAGCGACTTAATATAAAGGTTTTAAAATAAAACTAAAAAAGACCATTACCAAGCCATTTTAAATAAATGGTTTATTTATCAATTTGGGCCATAACTTAGGTCTAATTGAAGTTATTGGAGCCTGAAAACACCAACCAAGTGTCCCAATACTTCTTCTGATACAAAAAGAATTTCAAGCCAAAATTTTTCCATACGTCAAATTTAAGTGACATTCAACATGAACTTCAGCTTTAAAACGTTTGTACTTGTGCCTCAGTAAATCTTCTCAACTTAAAGTGCACGAAATCCCAACTCAATGCACACTTAATCCAATCTCTTTAAAGCAAACTTATCCCCATACTCATTTAGTACGATGCGATAATAAAAGTTTTTCGAACAACAAAAGCATCTTTACAGGTCGAGCGCTTATGCCGTTGAAATACCAAAGATTTAATATTCTTTTGCACTCAATCACCTTTAACACGCGCGCGTGTGTGTGTGTGTGTGAGTTTGTATGTCAAGCCTTTAAGCTACTTAACAAATTAACCACTCAGCGAAACTCAAAAGAATTGAATGATATTCAGTGTATTGGCCAGCGCGCCATCAACGTTACTAGCACGATTATCAACAGAACCCCCCACACACAGAGCCGCCCACGTTTAATACACCAACACACGAGCACAATGAATATTAAGCAACCATGGTAAGCAGTTGGTAAATCCTCATTATTACCTTCATTATAGCGAGCGCGCAACAGAGCAAAAACAAACATTGAGCGGCTTTGTCGTCGTCGCAGGCGCCACCCTCGAAACTGCGTGTGCCATTATTAATTTTTAATAAAGCCTTACTTTTACTCATTAATTCCATATGAGATACAATTTAACGCCATCAATTTCATGGCGAAAGAAAACAGGGAAAGCGTTGTTGAAAGTCGAAACCGTTGACAGACTTCAAAATGAGTCGTCGGAAGATGAATGACAAAGGAGACGTGCTGCGTGTTGAGTTCTGTGTTTTTTTTGAAAGCCGCAATGTGTGGGTAGA
This sequence comes from Campiglossa producta, assembly GCA_964058755.1. Classification (NCBI taxonomy): domain Eukaryota; kingdom Metazoa; phylum Arthropoda; class Insecta; order Diptera; family Tephritidae; genus Campiglossa; species Campiglossa producta. The sequence continues at coordinate 3,337 of CAXKVI010000089.1, read as the reverse complement.
GCGAAAATGAAATTTTCACCAACCTTACTTGTAAATTGTTAATAAGATGGGCTTTGTTTTTCGCTTGTGTAAAGTTACAAGTTCTCTTAGGTTCAGGGAATTCCGGTCTGTTTTATGTAAACAGGACAGACAAAGTGTTAAATTATGTCAACGAAGATGCTGTTAAAATGAGATGACTTGTTGGTTTTGGAACAAATTTTCTTAAGAAGACAAGCACAAAAACAAACCAGAATTTGGGAGCCTTCGTCATTCTAAAAATTAACAAATTCGCTTTGCAAAAGTTAGTGAAAGACCACTAAACACATTTTATGTAACATATTGAAATCAAACAAACGGGGACCAACATAATTAGCAGAAATCAAAATTTATTCCATAAAAAAAACACAAATTTTAAATCACCTCATTCTTCTCTTGCACATAATCACCATAAAGGCTCCTGTACTGCAATTTGTATATTGTCGTTATGCCCACTTTAATCCTTTTTAGCCCTAGCGGCGCAGAAATTAATTAAATTAAGTGATTGAAAAAGCTATCACTGAGACCCAAACTACTGAAATCGGCGAAGGTAGGTATGACAAGACTACAAAGTGCACCCTTACCTTCTATACATAGAGCACATTAACATGCCAGTAAGAAATTTGTTGTATGCATTGTCTGTCAGTGGTAATTTGTCGCTTGGTATTTGCCTTTTATTATTATTTTCTATTTTCTTATACTTAATTTTATTTTATTTTATTTTATTTTATTTTATTTTATTTTATTTTATTTTATTTTATTTTATTTTATTTTATTTTATTTTATTTTATTTTATTTTATTTATTTTATTTTATTTTATTTTATTTTATTTTATTTTATTTTATTTTATTTTATTTTATTTTATTTTATTTTATTTATTTTATTTTATTTTATTTTATTTTATTTTATTTTATTTTATTTTATTTTATTTTATTTTATTTTATTTTATTTTATTTTATTTTATTTTATTTTATTTTATTTATTTTATTTTATTTTATTTATTTTATTTTATTTTATTTTATTTTATTTTATTTTATTTTATTTTATTTTATTTTATTTTATTTTATTTTATTTTATTTTATTTTATTTTATTTTATTTTATTTATTTATTTTATTTTATTTTATTTTATTTTATTTTATTTTATTTTATTTTATTTTATTTTATTTTATTTTATTTATTTTATTTTATTTTATTTTATTTTATTTATTTTATTTTATTTTATTTTATTTTATTTTATTTTATTTTATTTTATTTTATTTTATTTTATTTTATTTTATTTTATTTTATTTTATTTTATTTCATTTTATTTTATTTTATTTTATTTTATTTTATTTTATTTTTTATTTTATTTTATTTTATTTTATTTCATTTTATTTTATTTTATTTTATTTTATTTTATTTTATTTTATTTTATTTTATTTTATTTTATTTTATTTTATTTTATTTTATTTTATTTTATTTTATTTTATTTTATTTTATTTTATTTATTTTATTTTATTTTATTTTATTTTATTTTATTTTATTTTATTTTATTTTATTTTATTTTATTTTATTTTATTTTATTTTATTTTATTTTATTTTATTTATTTTATTTTATTTTATTTTATTTTATTTTATTTATTTTATTTTATTTTATTTTATTTTATTTTATTTTATTTATTTTATTTTATTTTATTTTATTTTATTTTATTTTATTTTATTTTATTTTATTTTATTTTATTTTATTTTATTTTATTTTATTTTATTTTATTTTATTTTATTTTATTTTATTTTATTTTATTTTATTTTATTTTATTTTATTTTATTTTATTTTATTTTATTTTATTTTATTTTATTTTATTTTATTTTATTTTATTTTATTTTATTTTATTTTATTTTATTTTATTTTATTTTATTTTATTTTATTTTTATTTTATTTTATTTTATTTTATTTTATTTTATTTTATTTTATTTTATTTATTTTATTTTATTTTATTTTATTTTATTTTATTTTATTTTATTTTATTTTATTTTATTTTATTTTATTTTATTTTATTTTATTTTATTTTATTTTATTTTATTTTATTTTATTTTATTTTATTTTATTTTATTTTATTTTATTTTATTTTATTTTATTTTATTTTATTTTATTTTATTTTATTTTATTTTATTTTATTTTATTTTATTTTATTTTATTTTATTTTATTTTGTTGTATTTTATTTTATTTTATTTTATTTTATTTTATTTTATTTTATTTTATTTTATTTTATTTTATTTTATTTATTTTATTTTATTTTATTTTTATTTTATTTTATTTTATTTTATTTTATTTTATTTTATTTTATTTCATTTTATTTTATTTTATTTTATTTTATTTTATTTTATTTTATTTTATTTTATTTTATTTTATTTTATTTTATTTTATTTTATTTTATTTTATTTTATTTTATTTTATTTTATTTTATTTTATTTTATTTTATTTTATTTTATTTTATTTTATTTTATTTTATTTTATTTTATTTTATTTTATTTTATTTTATTTTATTTTATTTTATTTTATTTTATTTTATTTTATTTTATTTTATTTTATTTTATTTTATTTTATTTTATTTTATTTTATTTTATTTTATTTTATTTTATTTTATTTTATTTTATTTTATTTTATTTTATTTTATTTTATTTTATTTTATTTTATTTTATTTTATTTTATTTTATTTTATTTTATTTTATTTTATTTTATTTTATTTTATTTTATTTTATTTTATTTTATTTTATTTTATTTTATTTTATTTTATTTTATTTTATTTTATTTTATTTTATTTTATTTTATTTTATTTTATTTTATTTTATTTTATTTTATTTTATTTCATCCTTTTAAATGTAATAAAATTTATTTTATATTTTTTTTTATTTTAGCTAGTTTGTTAAGTTCCCTGCCCAGCAATTACTGCCTTTGGTCAGCGAAGTAAGCTTATACTTAAGCGAACATTCAAAATAATTAGTACAAACACAGCATTGCTTTTCAAATACACTGTTAAGCGAAAACACATTGTAATATGTAGTAAAAACTTCATTAGCAGTTAAATCTGTATTATGACCAACAAGTAATGGAGAAGAAAATGATTTTAACAACATAACAAGTAGCTGAATTTACACGATTTCTCAAACAGCGAATTGTAATTAAATTTAACAACAATTAGGTTGAATGTTTGCTCTTCGTTAATGAGCGAAACACTTGTGTCTAGGAGTAAAAGAAAAGGAGCAAGGTTGTACACAACATTTTTCATACACATAAACAAACTTATTCAAAGTTAATACAATTTATGTAAAAAGTGTGGTTG
>CAXKVI010000088.1:190000-199983 GCA_964058755.1 Campiglossa producta | reverse complement strand
AAGCGGTTTGACAAGATCCTTCAACAAGATCGAAATTGCAATCATCGTAGTTGGTATTGTATGTAGCATTTTTCAACTTGTTTTCGCCAAAAAACTCAGAAGAATAATTTGATAAAAATTATTCGACAGGTCAAAAGTCCACAAAAAATTTTCAAAGTTCAGAATATAATGACCAATAATAACAACTAAATTATAATAAAGCCGGGACACGGGCAAATAATGTACCATCAATAAGCTAAGGCTTGGCTGATGCGTGCAACAAAAATCCTAAGCCAAACTTAATAGCAACAGAATGTCGCTTTGGGTATGTGCTTTAGGTAAGAAATAACATTGTTAAATAAAATAACAACAAAAAAATGTGCGAGAATATAGTTGCAATTTGCCTGCAGGCACTCTAAGCAGGGTTTGGTGTAATGGTTACACACTGCGGTTTTTAGAAATTCCTAATCTCCTTGGTTCGATGACCAGTAAAAAAAAAAAAAAAAAAAGGTGATGCTAAAATTTCTAAAAGCAACAATACAAAGCGGTTTGACAAGATCCTTCAACAAGATCGAAATTGCAATCATCGTAGTTGGTATTGTATGTAGCATTTTTCAACTTGTTTTCGCCAAAAAACTCAGAAGAATAATTTGATAAAAATTATTCGACAGGTCAAAAGTCCACAAAAAATTTTCAAAGTTCAGAATATAATGACCAATAATAACAACTAAATTATAATAAAGCCGGGACACGGGCAAATAATGTACCATCAATAAGCTAAGGCTTGGCTGATGCGTGCAACAAAAATCCTAAGCCAAACTTAATAGCAACAGAATGTCGCTTTGGGTATGTGCTTTAGGTAAGAAATAACATTGTTAAATAAAATAACAACAAAAAAATGTGCGAGAATATAGTTGCAATTTGCCTGCAGGCACTCTAAGCAGGGTTTGGTGTAATGGTTACACACTGCGGTTTTTAGAAATTCCTAATCTCCTTGGTTCGATGACCAGTAAAAAAAAAAAAAAAAAAAGGTGATGCTAAAATTTCTAAAAGCAACAATACAAAGCGGTTTGACAAGATCCTTCAACAAGATCGAAATTGCAATCATCGTAGTTGGTATTGTATGTAGCATTTTTCAACTTGTTTTCGCCAAAAAACTCAGAAGAATAATTTGATAAAAATTATTCGACAGGTCAAAAGTCCACAAAAAATTTTCAAAGTTATAAAAAATAAAAAAAATAAAAAAAACAAATAAGATCAAACCAAATAAAATAAAATGGAACGAATTAAAATAATATAACATAAAATGACCCCAAATTGACCCTACAAAGATTTCAATAAGACCCCAAAACAATCCCGAAATAATCCCAAAATGATCCCAATGTGACCCGAAATGATCCCAGTATGACTCCAAAATGATCCCCAAATAAAATCCAGAACTTCCGTCAAAAGATTTTTTTGGTTTACATTCCTGTCGGTATACCCGCAATAGCATTTTTCAAATTTATTCACGAATGAAATGCAAACTGTTTTCTTACACGGTTAAAAATTTGAACCTAAATTTACAACTTTTTTGGACTACATATATGTATGACCAAACCAGATTTGGTTTCAAATTCAATCTAGACCGGCTTTTGGAAGGCTGAAAATATTCCAAAAAAAAAGTTTAAAAAATCGCTTAAACTTTAGACGGGTTAAAAATTTAGGCTAATTTTTATTAATCGTGTAATGTTCATTTTTGTGAATGCGAACACACAGAACAATTTTCATGTAAAATCAACAGTATTTTAACACTTTTTCAGGTTATTGTTTTTCAACACGATCGATCATGTTATTTTAACATGAAGCGCAAGTTAAAATACTTGACTTCGTGCTAAATTAACCTGATTTCGTGTTAAATTCACATTAATTCTTGTTAAATTAACAGGAAGTCATATTGAATTAACACCAACTCCTGTTAAAACAACACTATCTGCCTCATTATCTCATGCAAATTTAACAGCATCTTTCTTGTTAATTTAACGTGGTTCATGTTGAAAAAAATTATGCTGTGTGAATGTAAAAGAACGTACTTTAATTTTCATAAAGGAATTATTCCGTACCCTGGTTGCGACCGAGTGACTCGCGACTCCCTTTGAAAGCCGTGTTCTTCTGCAGCTTCAGGTAATGATAAAGTCTGGATCAGGGCTCATCAAATATATAAGGCTGTTTTAGTGAGAGAGTTGTGAACGCACCAATAGCACAAAGTACATAGTCTGTTTTTGTTCCGGCGCTCACTAGCAAGCAACGAGGCAAAAGCGCATGTTGTTGACTCTTGCAAGTGAGCGAGTTGTTGCGCTCTCACTAGCACGGCAGAAACTTCAATGTTGGCGAGGCCAAACAATAGTCTGTGTGAATTTGACCCACCGAATTTTGGACAATTCTGCAACAAGGTGGTGAGGCTTGATCGGGATTATAGCGTCACCAAGCGAGAGTTGACAAAGGAACTTATCGACTCTCTGTGGATGCTGTTGGGAGTGTGTGGGTGTACTTTTGGTCGAGGGTGTTCGCAATTTAGTAGAGCGACTAGTTCTGGGTGTTGGAATGACTCGGGTCTAATTGCGTTGGCTCTTTCCCCGGAGAGCACAACTTATGGCAGGGTTGCTGGAATGAAATACTTACTCTTTTCCGTTTTTTTTTTTACCAAAATCTTGTAGTTCGCAAAAATTTCTAAATAAAAACACAGCTTTAAATAATTTTTGTTTTAAACATTTAATCATTTTTTTATTATTTTATTGCTGCTCTGACAGATGCATTTTTTTCACTTTTTATTTATTTTTTTTTTTGTTTACCATTATACATTTTTTTCGTCTAATTTATATGTATGCAAATTTCGTTATTTTTTTTAGTGATGAACATTTGACGGTAGTTTTTGTATCGTATGTATATTTTCTATTTATTTTTTTTCCCTAGTTAGGCTTATTTATTTTTGTTACACGAAAATATCAGTACATACATAGATGCACAGCTATTCACATAAATATTTATATGGTATTTAGCATGCAAATATTTATTACATAACAATATTGTGTTTTTGTTGGGAAATCTATTTTTTGGCATTGAATTTATTTATATTTAATAAACATTTTTATTGGTTGCATGGACTGGTGGTATTTGATATTGCAAATTCTTTCATGTTTATAAGCTAGATGAATTTTTGATTGGTAATTACATTAGATTAGAGGAGTGATAATGGATGTGAGCTTTTTGTATTAAGCGATTTTTGTGATAGATTGATTAAATTAGAAGTCCAATTACATATATAGAAATTTGGAAAAAAATTTGTGGTTTAGAATTTAGTTAACGAAAATCGCATTACACAAGTTAATCGTAATTTCTCGTAACTTTTTGGACGTTGACTGCTTTATTGCAAATTTATTTCTATTTTACTTTAAGATTTTTGTTTTTAGGTTGCAGATTTTTCTTTGGTTTTTGTATTTGCTCGTTACGAAGTTTTTTTTTTTTTTAATTTTATTTTCTAATTATGCTAATCGTTTTTGTTGCTTATGTATTTATAATCTTAATAAATTTGTTGCTTTTAATAATTTAATTTTTAATTAGTGACATAAATTGAAAATTTACAAAAAACACTGTGAGTATATTTTGGATTTTAACTTAATTTTAGAAATGTTAAAAAAATAGATAGCAAACTTTTACATCAAAAACTGGTTAGAAAATAGTATTACATACTAGGAAAAAAATAATCTCGTAACAAACTTTTGTATTACATACATACATATGTACATATTTTTGATAGATTACAACAACAGCCAGAGAACCAGAGCGAAGCTAATAGCGAAAGCTTTTAACAATTGGACTTCAAAGAGCCAAAAGCTGCCCTCACTTTTAAAAGCTTTGAGAATTTGTTTGAATTTTTTGTCTACTTTTAAAAACATTAAGCGGAACATTTTGGAGAAAAAAGCTTTAAAGCTTTAACAAAGTTGAAAAGCACAACTGTATGAGGGGAAAGGCTCAAAAGCATCATTCATTTTGAACTAGCTTTAAAATTTTTAGCTTTTTTTTGCACTTCGAAAAAATTAATAGAGAACTTTTCTAAAAAAAAGCTCTAAAGCTTTAATAAAGTCTAAAAAATACAAAAGCTTCGTTCAATTCAAATAAGCTTTGAAATTTTTGTTATGCCTTGTGCACTTTTAAAGATTTGAAAATAATTATTTTAAAGAAAAAAGCTCAAAAGCTTCAATAAAGTTTAAAAACACGCTTTTTGGGGAAAAGCTCTAGAAAAGCGTTCAAAAACTATAACGAGATCTTAGAAACACGTTTTCAGGCAAAGCGCTAGAAAGCTTTACATACTTCAAATTTGCTTCACGCAAGATTTAGAAGAAGAAAGCTCGAAATCCATAATAAAATACAAAAAAAAACGCGTTTTTAAGTGAAAAGCTTTCAAACATTCGCTAAACGAATCAACACTCAAGAGATGAAATCAAAATAAACTTTCTTGGAGCAGGAAAAACTGCAAAAGCTTTTAAGATGCTTTTTTTTACAAGTTTTTATTTTTTTAACTCGAAAATTAACTTCAAGCTATTTGGGGAAAGGCTTTTATGTCTTTCCTGGTTTTCACTACCCACAATAGCTAAACGTGTCAACTTTCGGAAGAAGAAAGAAATTTGTTTCTTAGGGCAGAAAAAAATATCAAAAGATTTTGAGAAGCTTTTTTTTTAAAGTTAGGATTTTTCTAAAAAGTTTTGAGTTTTTTAAAATTAACCTTTTTTTAATTTCAATAATACTTGCTTTAAAAATTACTTCTTTTTGCTAGCCATATAAGCTTTTGTTGAAATTTTTAGCTTTTTTTCCTCCATTGCTTTCTAAAAAGCTTTAAATTGAATAAAAGCATCCTGGAACAAATATAAAGTCGAATTTATTTACTTTCGAAGTAGCCTGAGAGCATTTTTTACTGTTGCTTTTTCGAAAGCTCTGATGTAAGTTTTTTTGTTGGGGGTTAAAATTTTAATTTTTTGTTTAGCCATTTCTTTTGGATTCTTTAAAAGCTTGGAAGAAAATTATTTTTAAATTTTTTCTGTAAATTTTTGTGTAAATTTTTAAAAGCTCAGAAAAAGCTCTTTTTAAATTCCATAGAAAAACTAAATTTTTTTTAACCTCCTCATTGCTCATGAATTAATTGCCTGCGCCTTCTAGAAAACTCTGAAGAAAGTTCTTTTTAAGTTTTCTGGAAAAGCTTAATTTTTTTCTTTAACCAATATTTGGTGTATTTTTTTAAGAAAGCTTAGAGGAATTTTAAGAATTTTCGTTATGTGGTTTTTTGAAAGCTCTGATAAAAGCTTTTATAATCTTCATGGAAACGTTAAAATTTCTAATTTAAATTTTCGTGTGCGTTATTAAAAGCTCCGAAGAAAGCTTTTTTTTAATTTGTTTACGGAAAACTAAATTTTTTGCCGCAAAAGCTCTTCGCCTGCTTCTTTCCGGCTCTCATGCCGTAGACTGTCAATTTTCTATTGATTTTTCGTTTGCTGTTGATTTGTTTGTTTGACTAGTGTGTTATTTTATAGTAAAATGCGATTTTTTGACGCACTTTTGTTCGCTTCACATTTCCTATGTTCATTTGCGGGGTGTAACGAGGAAGTTCCTAACTTTTTTTTTATTTTGAAAAACATACATATGTACATACATACATATTTACAAAACAAAAGCTAGTGGTTGGTTTTTGGTTAAAAGCCTAAAGGATCATAATTTCTGTGAATGTATTTACAAAAATATGTACTAGCATGCGCTTTAACCGCATTTTAACTATTTTTATTTGGTATTTTGACCCGATTGTGCATTGATGCCTACAAATTTAATACTAGGTACTATATAATTTTAAATAAAATAAATAAATAAATGTGTGCTTGTTTTTTTTTGAAGCACTCCTTAATGTTACAGTTAAAGTTTATTCAAGCGCACTTGAATCTACATACATACATACTTATGTATGCATGTATGTGTTTTACTTTTATTTTTTATTTTCAAAATTAATTCAGTCTTTGGTATTATCACAACATTTGTTTATACGATTTGGGGTTTTTTATTTGCTTTCGATGCAATAACTATGATGAGAACAGAGATGAAAAACAAAACCAAAAACGAGCAAAAAAGCAATAAATGAGTAAGAACTTTAACGAGTATGTATGTAAAAATATATATACAAATGCATGAGCGTTATAAATCAAAGAATAATAGTAATAAAAAATTGTATTAAAAAAAAAAAAAATGTGAAAAATTCTGAAGCTATTTTTTTGTTTAATATTTTTTGTGTTTGCAATTTTTTACTACTATTTTTTTAGTACTTTTTTAGTACGTTTTTTTACTACTATTTTTAGTACGTTTTTTACTACTATTTTTTTTTTGCTTTAAATTAATTTTCACTATGCAAACACACTTTTTATGACACACCCAAATCGTACAACAATTGTTGTGCCACAACTTCACTACGCTCCTCCACCAGTTGACCAGTCATTGTGTTGATTAAATTGAAAACAATCGCGAATACGGTGAAAGCGCTATAAATACCCAATGCTAGCCACCAAATGAGATTTTCATAGGCGCGATGTTCAAAATTCTTTAACACTAACAAGCCGATAGTGAAGCCTGCCAGCGCGCCAGTCATATGTGCTATATAGGAGACAGGTGGTGGATCAACGTTAAGCAAACGATCAGCGTGAATGGGTTTGCTTATAGAGTCGGCGTCCAGATATTGTGAATATAATGCATAACCGAGATCGCAAGATACTGTAAACGAGAAGAAGAGAGGAGAAAAAAGAGAGAAATTAGCATAAGGTAGCATAACTGGGGAAAACTAAAAAATTTAACATCGTAATTAGGCCAATTTAATTATAATTTTTTTTTTGAATTTTTTGTTTTTTTTTTGAGTTTTTACTAGTATTTTTTAATACTTTTTACTACTATTTTTTTGGTACCTTTTTACTACTATTTTTTTGGTACCTTTTTACTACTATTTTTTGGTACCTTTTTACTACTATAATAATAAAATAAAATTAAACTAAATTAAGTTGAATTACAAAAAAAATACTGCAAAAACTCACCAAATATCAACACCGACAACAACTGTGCCACCGCATAACGCATTTGTCGATAATTCAATATGATATTAGCCAAATGAGCTGCTAATATTGCGTATACGCCACCGCTTGCACCAACCAAATACACCTCCGAATCAACAACGCTCGTACCGAGCGAACCAGCAAAAACGCCAGCACAATAAATGATGCCAACACGCGCCGAACCATGCATCACTTCTAGCGGGATACCGTAAAAAAGTTGAATGACTACATTGAAACCCAAATGAAACCAATTCGCATGTAGGAACATATAGGAAACGAAACGCCATACTTGTAAGCGACGATCGGGACGATAAATGAATACAGAATCACTGGATATGGGCATGTGTGGTATGAGTTGTTGTGTCGTTTCTGCGCTGGGAATGGTTGCAGAATCGTAGGCGAAAATTGCGATCTAAAGAGAGGGGAGAAAGAAGAGAGAAAATTGTAATAAATGAGTGTGAGAAACGATAAATGAATATGCATTAATAAAATGTTTTTTTTTTTTTTTTTTTTTTTTTTTTTTTTTTTTATAGTATAAAAAAGGCGCTTGGGGTGAGTTGTGATGAAGTACTTTTATAAACAATTAATTAATAAAATTCTTGGCTGAAATAAATTTTTTTTTCTTTGTTTTAGGATGCAAGTAAAGGAATATTTCTCACGAAATTTAATTGTATTAAATTAATTATACTAAATTAAGTTAAAGTAAAACAAAAAAAAAAAAAAAGTTAAAAAAATAATAACTAATAAAAAAGTTTTGGCTTAGAAAAACTGCAAGTAAATTTTTTTGATCGAAAAAACTACTCTCAGTTTAAAAATTTAGCAAAATGCTACTGCAGCCATTTTATTGCATTTGTCAGTTAGATAGAAAAATATTCAAAATTTACCATAAAAGTGAACATAATGCTACAACGTCAATTCTAAATAGACAAATGCATTTGTAAAACATATTTTTGTAAAATAAAAAAAAAATAAAAAAAAAATTTAAGTGTAGAAAAACAAACATGAATACAAATGTTAGTTACTAAATGTATCTCTAGATTTTTCTTTTTTACCAAAGCTATTTTCCCTACATATGTGGCATGTCCCAACAAATTGGATTGGTTGCAATGTTAGTGACAAAACAAAAAAAAAAAAAAAAAAAAAATGGAAAACGCACAAACTACGTAAAAGGATTGGAACCTATGCAGTGTAAAGGATAACAACATCAAATATTGGCAGCTACTGCCACAACGATGATGAAAGAAGGAAAAACAAAATTTTTTTTTTGAGGAGATGGATTTATTAGCTTAAAAGTGTCGGTGTGTTTGTCTTGCAAAGTAAACTTTGTAGAGGAAAATTTTTGGGTTTAGAAAGATGTAATGAGTGTGCTATTTGAATTGCTTACTAAGGCTATTTGGAGCATACCAATGTATATGTATGTATGTAAGAGACTGTGGAGCTAGGGTATGAGCAAAAAAAATATGTAGCATAGAAAAAAAAAAAAAATTTAAATTTATAAAACAGATTAAATTTGATATTCTGAAGTTTACATAACGTTGAGCTATTGAACACTTTGATAACACCGTTAATTACTGTAAATAATTGAAAGGCTTTTGCATTTTTATATAAAAAGTTTTTGCATAATTAAACAAATTTTTCATTATACTCAACAAAAAAGTTTCTAACATGTTTTATGCCACTACAAGCTTTACCTGTATGCAAATTATTTAGAATAACCAATTAATTTAATAACATGACATAAAATAGTTCCGTTATTAATTGTTAGTGCTTTATTGAATAAAGCCAAATTTAGGCATAAATATTTAAAATTTTAGGAATTTGAAAAATTTTTTCATACAAACATATGTACATACGAGTATGTTTTTTTTGTTTGGCAATTTCACAAAATAATTTCTATTTATAACATTTGTTATTATTGTAACAGCCCTTCAATTATTTAACACAATGCACTTTATTGCTTGTAACAAAATTTCATTGGAATTAATTTTAACTCGTGAAATTGAATGAAAATTAATGCTTATACATTTTTAAAAAATTAAATCTAGAAAATTTCATTTATGTATTTACTATACACAATTATTGCTGAAAATGTTTAGGCAAACAACAATTACACCATTGCTATGTGAAAAAAAAAAAAAAAAATTAAATAGAAAAAAAAAAAAATTAAATAAAAAAAAATAAAAAATGAAAAAAATAAATAAAAAGTTTAATATTAAAAAATATAAATAAAACATTAAAAAAAATAAATGGAATAAAAACAAAATTAATAAAAAAATTAAAAAAAAAAAAAAATACAAAAAAAAAATTAAATAAAAATTAAAAATGAAATAAAAAAGTTATAAAAAAGTTAAATATTAAAATAAAAAAAATAAAAATAAATAAAGCATTAAAAAAAATAAATAAATAGAAGAAGAACAAAAAAAAAAAAAATTTAAATATTTTTTTAACAAAAAAAATAAAGGTCAAGTAAAAATAAGCCTCACAATACAGCAAAATACTCCATGCATACGCTAAAAAAACTTCTATATTAAAGAACAAAGCAATCACTTCCTAAAAATGAATAAAAATCAATAAAAAGCTTCACTATTAAATACCTACCACTTTTTCATAGAACTAAAAATATGCACAATCATAAACCACCCAAAAAAATGCAGTAAAAAAAATACGTTATAGCGCTAACAAACACACTCATACACTTTAATAAAAGCAAACTCCCAACAAGAACAACAAATCAATATGGCTGTTAGCAGCAACGGCGGCGGCAATGTTAAGTGGCACACAACACAAACAGCGGAAATAGTTTTTTTTTGTACGAACGCGTCGTGTATTATGTCGTGTATAGCAACGATGGCAACAATACCAATAATAAGTTTGTATGCTAGCATAACA
>CAXKVI010000088.1:142500-185000 GCA_964058755.1 Campiglossa producta | reverse complement strand
CATTAGCGTGCACTTTGTGCAGTCGAGTGTGTTCGTGTTTGGGGAGTAGAAGACAAGCTGAGTGTAAACAAATATGCTGCAGGTGTGAAAAACACTGCAAGCTAGCATTTCAACACTCCAATTAACTAGCAGTAATTGAGTAATTGGATGGATTCATGGAGAGGGTTAAACAAATTTTTAATTTTAACAAGTAAATTTAAAATTTTGGTGGAGTTTTTCAAAGAAATAGGTTTTTTTAAGGAAAAGTAGGGAAAAATAGGCTAAATAAAAATTAAACTAAAATAAAATAAATTAAAATAAAATAAAATAAAATAAAATAAAATAAAATAAAATAAAATAAAATGAAATAAAATAAAATAAAATAAAATAAAATAAAATAAAATAAAATAAAATAAAATAAAATAAAATAAAATAAAATAAAATAAAAAAAAAATAAAATAAAATAAAAAATAAAAAAATAAAAAAAAAAATAAAAAAAAATAAAAAAAATAAAAAAAAATATATAAAATAAAAAAAATAAAAAAAAAAAAATAAAATAAAATAAAATAATAACAGATAAAATCTAATAAAAAAAAAATAGAAAATAAAATAAAATAAAACAATATTAAAAAAAATTAAAAAATTTATAAAATAAAATAAAATGAATAAAAAAAAATAAACTAAAATAAAAAAAAAATAAAATAAAATAAAACAATATAAAATAAAATAGATAAAAATAATTAAAAAAAAATAAAAAATAAAATAAAATTAAATTAAATAAAATAAAAAATAGAAAAACTAAAAAAAATAAAATAAAATAGAATATACAAAAAAAATTATAAATAAAAATAAGTAAAGTTAAATTAAACTAAATAAAAAATTAAAACAAAAATTAAAAAAAATAAATAAAATATAAAAGAAAATTAATAAAATATAAAAGAAAATTAATAAAAAAATAAGAAAAATAAAATATTGTAAAAAAATAAAAATAGAATAAAATAAAAAAAAATGGAAAAAAATTATTTATAAAAAAAAAAAAAATATTGTGAAAAAAATCAAAAAACAAAAAAAAAAAAATAGAATAAAAAATTAAACAAAAAAATAACAGACGTATAAAAAAATAAAATAAAAAATAAAATAAAAGAAATAAAATTAAATAAAATAAAATAAAAAAAAAAAACAATAAAATAAAATAAATAAAAAAAACAATAAAATAAAAAAAATAAAAAAAAAAAATAAAACGAAATAAAAAAATAAAAAAATAAATATAATAAAACAAAATAAAAAATAAAAAAATAATATAAAATAAAATAGATTCAATAAAATAAATTTAAATTATTTGATATATTATTATTTTATTTTATTTCAAATTAAAATTAAAGCCATAAAACTTAATTTCAAAAAACTAGTACTGACGAAATCCTCAAAGAAATTTTCTCTAAATGCATTCTGGCATTTTCTTTGCTTTACGCTTTTGAGTAATGTAATTTTCAAACCTTTTTTAACATTTGTAAGCGTATTACTTTAATTTAAATATACTCACAGGTACACACACCAACATACATACATATGTATGTAAATAAACGCATTTACATTTTCAAATGAGAAAATGATGCACGTCAAAGCAAACAAAAAACAACATTTTTTAAGAAGCATAAAATTGCACGCAAAAACTACACGCAGCTTAAAAAAAAAAACATGCGTAAGAACGTTTGTGAATTAACAAGAGAAAACTGTGTTCTTACACTTGTTCAACTTTTTTTGTGGCTGTTTTTTTTTTTTTTTTTTGCGTATCATGCCAACATTTCACAAACACTGAGTGAGCGCATTGCTAACTTGAAATGAGTTGTAGTCAGTTTTCAGGCGCTTTTGCACGAACAGACACACACACGCTCTTACATATGTGTGTTTGTATGCGTAAACTGGTGAGCCGAACATAAATTTATGTTTGTCCATTTGCAGTCACGTGTGTGTGTGTTTCTTTCTTATTTGCCATTTTACGATTGCTGTGGCCTACATTCCAGCGCTATTATGTAGTTAGTCTCACATACACATATGTACACTTGTTTGTACTACATATACATATACATATTTTTATGCCTTATCATGCCAACTATTACAGGCAACAAACATACATCCATACATTGTCACAAATGTGTTGCCTAACGAAATCCCTTGAGTTTTAATGGCGCTACACGTCTGAATTGTGTAAATATGTATGGCTATATATTTTTGTAAACATACATATATACATTTTTAGATATAAAAGCTGTTGTTGTTTTTTTTTGCTATTGTTGCTGTTGTTGTTGTGCGTAATTTGAAATTTCCAAGAATAAATTTTAGATTAACTTAATGACCAATAAATTTGATAGCTACGTATATGAACATAAATTCGTTTGTATGTTTGTATGAATGCTCACATTTATCTAGAAGTGCATACTTTTGTTCTGCTTTATAATTAATGGCCAACATTTGCGGATGCGCCAATGGGGGGTGGCAGCTAAGTTTATAAGTATGCTCGTATAAATCTAATCTTGACTCGATGTACAAGCATAGGAAAAAAATGTATGCTATTTGTAATTAAGCTATTTTTTGTCCCCCACCCGCCGCACATTAAATAACAAAGCGCGTTAAGGTTGCGTTGGGTCAATGTACTGTGGGTCAAAGCATCTGCTTTCTTCCCCAAAAGTTAGAAGTAGTCCTAATAAAAATTGTTTACTCGATTTTTTGTTTACCTTTTTCATCCATTCATATCAATTTGTGGATGATTCTGATAATACAAAACTTTTCAGTTTTAGAACCACTGAATATGTCCAAAGCCCGTCAAATTGTCAAATAGTTATATAGAGACTCCTTTGGCTCTCAAATTGATCAGTTATCTAATTTTCGTTATGGTTATATTTGAGATGGGTCTGAGAATAAATAACTCTTTTACAGTTTGCAAGCCAATGAAACTGCCGAATTTTTATATAAGACTTACATTGGCTCTCAAACTGTCCTTTGATGTCTTTACATCCACCTCAAACATTATTGGAAAGTTCTTGGATTGGAATATCCTCTTTAACTATATTAAGCTAAACAAAAATTAACGTTTTGGAAGAGTTTGATGGAGCTTCCTGTTTCAAAAAAACTAAAAATGCTGCCCATCATATTTAGAACGAATATTTTTTCAACATCTCCATGTTTATTTTCTGTATTTTATGGGGTATAGGCAGAGGTGCGCCATGTCGTATGAGTAACAATTTTAAAAATAATGGAAACTTTTCAAAAAATCGTTAAGTAACTAAAGAGTAGAGTTTGATCCATTTCAGTTTACTGTGTTTTGTTAGTAAATGTTTAGACAGTTTCGAAGGCAATGGAAATACAGTCCATCGAACTGTCAAATTTTTATGAGTAGGTTCGTGCCTATACTTGGTATAGACAGAGGTTTGCCATGTCGTATGAGCAACATTTTTTAAATATTGAGGTACATGAAAAATATTTTTTAAACCGTTTGGGGATCTTTAGTTAACTTATATTTCTTTATTTTTTATTTTATTTTTCAATTTTAATTTCATTAAATTAAAAATTTTATTTACTTTTATTTTATTTTATTTTATTTTATTTTATTTTATTTTATTTTGTTGAATTTTATTTTATTTTATTTTATTTTGTTGAATTTTATTTTATTTTATTTTATTTTGTTGAATTTTATTTTATTTTATTTTATTTTTTTTTTATTTTATTTTATTTTATTTTATTTTATTTTATTTTATTTTATTTTATTTTATTTTATTTTATTTTATTTTATTTTATTTTATTTTATTTTATTTTATTTTATTTTATTTTATTTTATTTTATTTTATTTTATTTTATTTTATTTTATTTTATTTTATTTTATTTTATTTTATTTTATTTTATTTTATTTTATTTTATTTTATTTTATTTTATTTTATTTTATTTTATTTTATTTTATTTTATTTTATTTTATTTTATTTTATTTTATTTTATTTTATTTTATTTTATTTTATTTTATTTTATTTTATTTTATTTTATTTTATTTTATTTTATTTTATTTTATTTTATTTTATTTTATTTTATTTTATTTTATTTTATTTTATTTTATTTTATTTTATTTTATTTTATTTTATTTTATTTTATTTTATTTTATTTTATTTTATTTTATTTTATTTTATTTTATTTTATTTTATTTTATTTTATTTTATTTTATTTTATTTTATTTTATTTTATTTTATTTTATTTTATTTTATTTTATTTTATTTTATTTTATTTTATTTTATTTAACATGCCCCACAGGGCACCATCGGGACTATGTAACATTTTACTTCTGCATAGAAGGGCAATGTGTTGAATTGTTGTGATTGCAAAAGATTTCTAACAAACAAACAAAAACAAAAAAAAAACAAATTAAAAAAGTTAGAAATGTACATATACACATAAACTTGCATACACATACAAACATACATACAAATATTTCATGTATGTACCTAACCAAGTGCGTGATTCAATTTGGAAAATACCAGCCACAAAAAAAATTGAATAAAATCCCCTCGCCTGTAGACTTGCTACAATGTAGTTATGTAAATATGCATGTACAAACATATATACATACAACTTGTAAGCATATTTACAATATCGCCGCACTTAAGTACCGCACTTAACAATAATAAGGGCAATGATTTTCTTTAATTTAATAGGCTTGTTTTTTCTGCTGCTAACTAGCAAAAGTGAGCTGAGCATTCTCTGGTAGAATTTATAAGCGAAAATATATACATGCTACACATATATGTATAGTTTACAGCAGGGGTCACCAGGACTTTCAACCTACTGGGCCATACAACAACAACAATATCATACTTTCTGCAACAAAATCATTCCTGGAATAACAAAAGGGCAGCATGATGTTGTAGAGCCACAGCGGGCCAAAAGAGCCACTACGTGGCGATGCCTGCTATTATGTTATTATTTTCTTATTTCATTTGCTGGTACTACTAAATCAAAAGCAAATAAAAACAATTTGCTGTCTGCAATCTTCCACAACAAAAATGCCCAAATTGTACTACCTAGAATACCTACATATGTATAATGTGATGTGTATATAACCATGCCTACACATGTACTTACATTAATATTCACCTTAAATATGTTTAAATATAGTAACAATTGTTGTGGGTGGCAACTTGCGCTTTTTTCCTTTGAATTTTCTTTTTCTTTTTGGCGCAGACATTTTCATTTGATTTCGTTTTCAAAATTATATTAAACGAAACGTTTATAAAATTGTATTGCTTTTTTTCATTTTGCTTTATCTATAACATATGTCTGTATGTATAATTTTGCGAAAATTTGTATTATTTGTTTGAACAAAAAAAAAAAAAAAAAAAAAAAAAAAATTCAAAAGAATTTGACTAATTTACGGCTGTCGCCAGACAGGAGCCCATTAAATTTCTCAAGAAAGTCTCTTGGAGCGTTAATTTTGTAAATATGCTTATACTATATGAGATTGCTTTTAGCTTAATTAATTATTAATTATTTTGTTTGAACTTTTTTTATAGAAAAAAAAAAAAAAAGTTTCTTTTTTTGAAAATGTGTTTTTTGAGAAAAATTTAACTTATTTTATCGTTTTTGTTTTGAACATGAGAATTTTTTAATGGAAGCCGATTTTTTTATGTATTTAACAATTAATTTTTTTTTCTACAATTAAAAAAAAAATTATTTAAAATATTTTTTTTTTCAATTTTTTTTTTCAAATTTAAAGTTTGTTTTGAGCGTTTAAAAAAGAAAAAAAACAAAGAAAAAATATTCTTACGATTTAAATTTTTCATTGTCAAATTGGGGTTTTTTTCTTCCAGTTAAAAAAACATTTCGATGAATTTTAGAATTTCTATAAATCAGTTAAAGTATTTTAAACTCAAGTAAGACCTCCAGCAATGCATTGCAAAAAATTGTAATAAAATATTTTCAGTAGTTTTCGAGTTATGCGCGTACAAACAAATAGACAAATAAACAAAAATTCTATAAAAGTGTTATTTTAACTATTTTTACTCCAAAACGTTGCCATATACCGCACACACACACACTCATATACACACTTCAAATCAATTTAGTTTCACTGCACTTGGAGCGCGTGAGTGCCGTCAAGTGTAGCCAAACGAAAAAAAAACGCTGCAAGAGTTGAGCCATTCATTTTTTAAGTGCAAAATCGCGTTACAAAATTTTAGCAACAAAAAAGTAGTTAAAAAGCAAAAAAAAAAAAAAGTTGTTGTGTATGTAGTTGAAAAATTACAAATTTTTTGATAGCGTTTCGTCTGCTCTTGTTTATTTCGCATGCATTTTTAGCTCTAATAACTTTATTATGGAGAGCGCAGTTTCTTTGCGAATTTTCGAAACTTTTTTATGATTGAATTTTTGTATGGCTGTATATATATAGATTAATTTAGGAATTAATTAACTGATGGCAAACGAGGTGCAGAGCGTGCATGCAAGTAGCGTTGCATGCCACATATGTAAGTATAGAAATATATTTAATATTAGGGTGGGGGAAAAAATGACTAATTTCTAAAACCAAGGTTTTGTTTAAAGTTTTGTAGCTTGCTAAAACATAAATATTATAAAATAAGTTTCAAACAGTTTTATAGCAAATTTAACGCTCTACAAAAAAGCTCTAATGCGCTTTTTTCATGTATCCCACCATTAAAAAGTTATTCACGACCAAAGTTGGTACATTAAAAAAATCGAAAAATTGACTTTTTTGCACACTCTATTAAATATATGTATTTGATTAGTATCATATGCATTAAATTCTTATATTTTTTTATACTTCAATATATGCTTGTACATATGTCTGTATGCACTTCATTTTTAATAGATAGATATCTTCTTTAATGCTCACTAACTAACATGTCACGCTAGCTGCATTTTTGGTTCAAAATTTATTTTATTTCTGCAAAAATAATTCGTTCATAGTGCGATGAAGACATTGCTTTTAGTATTTTTTCGCAATTTTTTTGTTTTTTCTAAGCATTTGCTATTTTTTATGGCTTTTAATTTCTAAAATTTTAATTATTTTCAAATTAATAAATTTTTTCTTTTGAAATTTTTAACACGCAAATGCAGTCAATGGCTTCGATGGTTGCTTTTATGGATCTCAATTGAGTAATTAGTGGTTAAACAATGTTTATCAAAAATTTTCTATTAAGCATTTGAAGCCAAAACATCGCTTATCGAAATTTTCGTCTATATGTATGTGTGTTTGTAAGCGCATAACTCAGAAACTGTAAAGATAATTGTATAATATTTTCGGCGTTATAATGCTCGTTGTTTGCGTTATGTTTATCACCATTTTTACCGCAGGAAAATAGTTTGTATGTGCGGTTCACAGTGGATTTTTTTTTTTTTTTTTTTTTTTTTTTTTTTTTTTTTGTGAAATTGTATGCTCTTTTATTGGCTTATAAAGACAACTTTCTTTGTTGAAAAAGTATAAAATAATAGTCAATAATAACTGCTAATATTCGAAAATTACCACCCTTAAAGTCCCTTTTTATTAAATGCAACTCAAGTTTAGCTACCTAAGTGGCATGTATTTTCTGTGTTTATTTCTGTTTCCATGCGAACATATGTACTAGAAAAAATCCATATATATCTACATATTAAAACAAAAGCTTGTTTATGTGGGTGTTCCTGTATGCCAGCGCACATTTAAATTATAAGCATTGTCATCATCATCGGCTATAAAAATTGTGCTTGATTTCGTATTTAAAGATATTTTTTCAAACATATACCAAACGAGGCGCGCAAACAATGTACGGTTGTTGCTATGTATGTTTTTTTCATGCGTATGCAAATCATTGTTTCAAACTTGAGAAAATCTTCGCCTACAAATTTTTTTATTGTTTTTTTATATTTTTTTAAATTTTTTTTTTTAGATTTTTATTAAATTTTTATTTGATTTCGCTTATTATTATATTTTTTTTCCCACAACAAAATTGTCAACCAAGGTCTGTCTGTGTCACATTATATCGCTAAGCATATTTATTCTGTACATACATATTTATACTGTGTATAATGTCTGTATAAAGTTTGTATGTTTTGCATATAATTTGACCGACAAAATGCTTGTAATTTTCAAACAAATGAGCAAAAGCCGCGAGCGCGCTCACTTAGTTGGCACAGTAATGATGCTTAAGCCACAAGAGGCACTTGCTTTTGTTGTCGATGTTGTTGTTGTTGTTGTTGTTGGTAAACGTCTACAATGCTGCCAACTTTAAGTAAATTATGTTAATCGCATACGTTTCATTTACAATAAGTGGTAAAAGTTGAAAAAAGTCTTGTTTTTTTGTCACTTAAGTTTGTTTGATATGTTGCTGGGTAACGCGCTGTCTGTTTTTAGGTTTGTGTTTTTTTTTTGTATTTTTTTTGTATTTTTTTTTTGTTTTTTTTGTTTTTTTTTTTTTGTTTTTGTGGGAGATCTCGTTGCTAATGTTACAATGATTTATTGTAATATTTACTTTGTTGTTTTTGGTTTGGTTTGCGGTTGTTTTGGCAACATTACTCTAAAGCGCGCGCGTTTCAATTTGTTATGGTTGTATTTTTTTTTTTTTTTTTTTTTTTTTGGTAAAAATGTGTACTGGTGACAAGTGGCTAGTTAAGTTAGATACTTATGTTTGTACTATCATATGTGATACTAATGTATACCTATATTATAGCAACATATGTCTGTATATTTTTATACAATTCACTAATGTACAGCTGGTTTGCTTAAATTGTCTAAATGCCAAGCTGTTTGTGTCATTTACATATGTGGGTAGAAAAAGCACTTGCTCTATGAATAAATGTCTATATAAATCTGCTATATATGTTTACATAAGATATAGTTTTCGATAAAGGTACATCTGGCTTAATTTAGTGGTAACCAGGGGTAGCCAGCTCTTTCAAGTTGCTGAGCCATACAACAACAGTCTCAAAAATACTCAAAGGACGTAAAATGTTGTAAAACGCTGATTTTAATCAAAAATGAGCATAGAATTATGCACCATGTAGCGTAAAACTCAAGTATACAACAACAAAAAAGTTCAAGCACTTAGCAAGTTTTAGTTTAGTTTAAAACTTAGTTTAGAGCTCTAGCAACAGATTGATAAAAAATGCATTAAATTTTCTCTATCATCTCAAGAGTGATGCGCCTACAAACATACATACGAAAATAAAAAAAAATGTATTTCGGGTTCTTTTGCTCTAGTGAAGATCCAATTAAGCCAACTCTCATAGCTTTTATTCCCGTGACCTTCATCTAACTGCCTGCTTACCACCACAAATAAGCTAGCGCGCTCTAAAGTTAACTAAAACTATGTGAATAACAATTGAACAACTGTAATGATAATTGAATGCACCAATTGTGGGGAAGAGGCAATAGCAAAATTTAGCATTTTTTTGTTGTTGTAGCAAATTTAAATTAGCTGCACGTACTATAAAGCACAAGCACAACTTCCTGCTAATAAGCATAAGCATACCACACACTGCTGAGGGTATGTTGGTGCGTTTATCGACGCCTAGTTATATAGAAATTTACGCTATAAATGGCAAATAAAGTTACCGCTAAGCAGTTGCACGTACAATTTTACTGAACAAATTCACAAACATACATCAAGGCGTTCAAGCGCTACATTTTCATTCATGCCTTTTGCCGTCGGCGTGCAACACATTTTTTAGTCAGTCGATGCATTCTTTGTTGAAGCTTTAGCTGAGTAAAAAAAACAGCAAACAAACGGTCATTTGATAAGCAGCTAATTGCAATGTGATTGCTTAGCGCACTATTCCAGTATTGAATGCGATTTGCTGTAGCGCTGTTCGATTGCCCTCCGTACATGAACTGCGTCAGCTAGAGTATGACGCATTTTGTGAGAATTTGCATTTTTACTATGTACATTTTGTTATTGTTGTTGTTATACTTGTTTTTTTTTTTTTTTTGAACGTGATTTCGTTAGCGAGCATAAATTTTGTGATTTTTAGAAAAAAAAAAAAAATTATTGCTAGCACCGCTCGGGTTTAAAAACAAAACAGTGAAAAGAGGTGAACTGCTTCAAACATGAAAGAAAAATTATTCATATAGTTGTTGTCGCATTTTGCATTTCATTTTTTTTCTCAAATGTATGTCTGAGTTCTGAATAAAAAAATGTTTAAGCAGCAAAAAAAATTTTAAGCGAGTATAATTTTAGTTGCTTAACTTTAAGCGACTTATTCAGATAAAGTTTTTAAGTTATAGATTTTAAGGAAAACAAAAACTACCAATCAATTTTTAAAAAAGTTTTTTTTTTGTACAAAGACGTTGCTAAGTACTTATGAATAAAAATGGGATAATATTTATAGTTTCCTAACTTTATTTTGTGTAGTCTTTTGGGTCGTCACTTTGATGCTATGTATGTAAAATACTTTATGATTTTTTATAAAAAAATTTTTAAAGGGTAAGCAGAAAAAAAATAAGCGAGTATAAAACAATTTCAAGCGAGTATAGTTTTAGTCGCTTAATTTCAAGCGAATTTTTAATGACATTTATATACATATTGTCAACAATTTTTTTTGAATGTTTATTTCTTTCATGCATTTCTAAGCGCTTAGTTCATAAAAAAGTTGCCAACTGTTTAAAAATTTAAATGAAATTTGTTTTCGGTTATAATTCTAGTCGCTTAATTTCACTTCATACTTTTACCTTCTGATTAAAAAATATTTAAAAGAAAAGCAAACAGAAAAATTAAGCAAGCAGAAAAATTGCAAGCGAGTATAATTTTAGTCGCTTAATTTTAAGCGACTAATTTATATTATTTTTTTATTAGAATGTAGTAAATATTGTTAACAAATTTTTTAAAATGTTTATTTCTTTTATGCATTGCGAAGTGCTTAATTGAAAAAAAGTGTTGCCAACTGTTGAAAATTTTAATGGCATTTAAAAAAAAAAAATATTTTTCTCTGCATTATTTAAATAAAAAAATCGCTCAGCTTGCATACAAAGAAACACACCAAACAAATCTGATGACGCGAAGAAGCAAGCAAAAAATATACTCACAATCATACACAGCATTGGCCGCTTTTGAAAAAGTCAATAAACGCATAATGACCATTACAGTTGCTTGTTGTTGTTGACGCTTCGACGCTGTTGCTGCTGCTACTATTGCTACCAATTCCAATTGCAATTGTTGTGCTACACAGCTCAGGTCGATTGGTTGGAAATTTGCATTCACATTCAATGCTTGCAATTTGCTTTTTTTTTTCAAAGCACCCTGCGATTGCAAAACTAACAGAGATACAAACATACATACATGCTTAGCAGCAAACACACTCATTTGTGACAGCTAATTTTTATTGGTTTATCAGTTTGTATGTGTTCCTCTAAGAATTTGCGTGTAGGCAGGCAGCAAAAAAAAAAATGAGCAACACCGCTTTTGCTGTTATTGTCCCCCTCTGGCGGAATATTTGTGCATACATACCATTTTTTTATTGCCCACACTTGCTACATAAGTTTTTATCGAATGTCAAATAGGCAGGTGAGTAGGCTAGATAGCATGGCATGACACAAGCGGAGATATGTACATAATTCAGTTTAATTCGCTTTTAAATTGACATACAAACATGAGTAAATTATATATCAGCAAAGTAGGAGCCGCTTTTTGAGGCGTAAAGTGCAACACTTTTGATTGCTCTTCAAATCGAAACGGCCTCAGCTGTCATTAAGGGCAACTTTGAATGTGTTTGAACAAAAAAACAGATTTTTTTCATAAAATAAAACATGTACTGATTTCTTTGCATTTCCCCTTTTGTCAATTTACATTGTATGCAAAGCCAGCTAGGGAGGGAAATCGTGCTTAAATCGACATTTTTCTTGTTGTCACGCAAAATTTACAATTGCAATTTTTTTTAGGTTAGTTTTGAATGAAAAAACCCCAAACATATAAGTTTGAGACAGCATTACGACTCTGAATAAAAGTTCAATCCATTTCGAAATACTTTTCAATATCATCAATTCAAAAATTTCAATAAAAAAATTACAAGCGAGTATAGTTTTAGTCGCTTAACTTTAAGCGTCTTATTTGCTTGAATTTTTTAAGAAAAATTACGAGTTTTCAAAAAAGGGTCTATTTTTCTCTTCATAATCGCCGTTGTTTGGCTTGTCAATTGCATGCGCTATAAAATCTTTGTGATTTCTGAATAAAAAAATTTTGAAAAAAATTTTAAGTGAGTATAATTTTAGTCGCTTAATATTCAAGCGACTTACTCGCGCACACTTTTTGGAGGAAATTATAAATTGCCAACAAATTCTTCAAGGAAAGCAAAAAAAAAAAAAAATCAAGCGCGTTTAGCTTTAGGCGCTTAACTTCAAGCGACTTATTTAGGTACATATATTTTTTAATGAAAATTATAAAGTATACTTTATCAAAAAAATTTTCATCATGATTTTTTATTCATACGTCGCTAAGTGCTTATGAATAAAAAACAGCGAATATTTATAATGTCCCATTTTTATACAGGGCCTTTTTTTATCGAGTTGATGCTATGTAAAATTCTTACTGATTTTTTCAATAAAAAAGTTAAAAAAACGAAAGCTGAACAAATTTTAAGCGAGTATTATTTAGGCGCTTAACACCGAACGGCTTAATTAAATCAAGGTTTTAAGAGAAATGCTTAATTGTCAATGCTATTTACAATCAAAAAATTAAGCGAGTAAAAAAATATAAAGGGAGTATGTGTTTTTTGTTGCTTAACTTTAAGCTATATAATTTCGTATATAATTTTTAAGGAAATTTAAATGCGTCAAGATAATTTCCAGCTTTTTTTTTTCAATCATACATTGCTAAGTGCTCGATAGTGGCTTAAGTTTCCTAACTTATATAAGCAGTTTTTTGTTCTTCACTTCGATGCTAGGTAAAACATTTTACGCGTTTTTTTAAATGGAAAGTGACAAAAAATTAAGAGAGCAAAAAAAATATTAGCGAGTATAAATTTAGCCGCTTAAACTTAAGCGATCTAATTAAAAATGATTTTTAAAGGAAATTACAAATATACACCTTCAGAAAGT
Source organism: Campiglossa producta (assembly GCA_964058755.1). NCBI lineage: Eukaryota > Metazoa > Arthropoda > Insecta > Diptera > Tephritidae > Campiglossa > Campiglossa producta. The sequence continues at coordinate 171,961 of CAXKVI010000088.1, read as the reverse complement.
TGATTTTATTTATACAAATAAAAAATTCAAGCGAGTATAGAAAAAATTTAAGTGAGTTTAATTTTAAACGCTTAAGCTTAAGCGATTTAATCAAAAATGCTTTTTCAAGAAATTAACAAATACTCAAAAAATCTCTCAGAAAGTTGATTTTATTTATACAAATAAAAAATTCAAGCGAGTATAGAAAAAAATTTAAGCGAGTATAATTTTAACCGCTTAGTCTTAAGCGATCTATTAAAAACGCTTTTTGCAGGAAATTACAGATATTCCAAAACACTTTTGGAAAGATTATTTTGTTTATACAAATGAAAATTAAGCGCGTATAGACAAAAATTTAAGTGAGTATAATTTTAACAGCTTAAGCTTGAGCGATCTTATCAAAAATGCTTTTTCAAGGAAATAACAAATTTTCCAAAAATCTCTCAGAAAGTTCATTTTATTTATACAATTAAAAAGTCAAGCGAGTATAGTTTTCAAGCTAAATAAAAAAATTCTTGCGAATAAAATACGCTTCATGCCTCCAGCAAGTCTTATATGAACCAGTATAAAGCTAGAATCTGAGCGATTTATAGTAATTAATTATTCTTAATATCATATTGCTACCAACTCACCTTTTAGTCACTTTACTGCTTAAAATTTGCTTTAATCCACTTAAGCGCGCTTATTGTTGTTTGAAATTTTTTGTTTATTTTTTTTTTCACCGCTACTATATAAATTTTATTGCGCTTCCTCACACTTTTTTGACGGAAACAAATTTTATTTTTATTTTATTTCTTTTTCGCACTTATTATTATTTTTTTACCCTTATTTTGTCTTGCTGTGTTTGTGTGTGTTGTTTTTGCTTTACAATTAATGTGTGGTTGTTGCACTGCACTTTTTTCTTCTTGCCACACAAGTCCTTGCAACGCTGTGTGAATGTTTGTTGAACGTTGTAATATGTTGCCTTTGTTGTCAGGCAATTACACATTAGATTGCGTGTCTTCTTGTGCTTCCGTTGTTTCCGTTTATGTTGAATGCACCACCACCTTGCTGATATATAGGAAGTACACAGAAATGTTTACCACAAAAGTTTGTGCACTAAAAATTCGATTTTTATTTTTTTTCGAATTTTTTATTTGTATTTTTTTGTTTGTTAATATTCGCCTGTTTTTGTGCTGTTTTCACGCTGTCACTTTAAACTATTTTGTGTTGTTTTATTTTGGCATTCTCAATGCTTGCAAAATATGTTCAAATTTTTTGCTTTTTTTCTTTCAAATTTTGCCAAATTTTTATTTAGTTTTTCTTTGCACTTTTCAATCAACTTTTGTGTCATTTATTACTTATTTGCTGTTGAATTTCAAATTCTGACTTTTGGTTTTCACAAATATTTTTGTTTAAGTTTTCATTAACCCTTGTATGAATGTTGTGCGTTTTTGTAACTTTTGACAATTTCTTTAATTTCAAAGTTTTTGTTTAATTTAAGTTTTTTCTTCACTTAATTTCTATTCGTTGTTAAATTTCTTTTTATTTTCTTGTTTCATTAACTTTTTCTTAAATATTTTCGTTTGCCGTATCTATCATATACCAAGTATATATGTGATATTGTTTTATTTGCCAACACTGCTGCACAATAATTTCTAAAAATTTTCTATACGTAAACTCGCTCGCGTTCCGCACGCAACTGTTTGTAAATTTCATGCTACCGGCCCTCAAATACCAAAACCAAAAGTCTAAATGTTCGATGCTAACTTGCTTTTTATTGCTGCATTCGTTTGGGTATCTCGTCGTTCATACACGACGTGTGTTGCAACAACTTGCACAAGCCATTCGTTAACATTCATTCGAATGTTTGTGCCCATCGTGGATGTATGAGCCATAGCAAAAAGTCAAAACAGCTGGGTCTTTCGAACAAAAATGACATTTCGAACATGTTCAGTGACTTGCATTGATGTTTGATGTTCCTCTTTTTTGAACAAAAAAAAAAAAAAAAAAAAAAACAGCACAAAAAATGTTGCTGCACCTTGCCTTTTCTTCACGTTTCAAGTCAGCTCATACCCATACACAAAACATGTACTCACTCGTATTGTATGTCAGACTGTGTGTAGATATGTATTTTAGGCAGCCAGCCCAAATTCAAGTGTGTGTACGATATCCGTTTACGTTTATAGGATTTTTTGATAGGCACACTCCACATACAACGGCAGCTGTTAACGCCAGCTGTCACCTTTGTTGATGTCGAACAGGCTCTGGTTGCAAGTATACATATGGATGTGTGTGTGTTTGTGTGAATCCAGTTGGAACGGAAGGAAGTATATACAGGCATACATATATTTTGAAGGTGTGTTTGTACCTACAATTTCAGCAATTAAGCGCTAAAAGAAAAGACAAAAAAAATTTACTAAACAAAATATGCGAGACAGCAATTTTGATTACTTAAGTTTTTATTTAATTTAATATTTTTATTTTATTTAGTTTTTTTATATTTTTTGTTTAATTTAATTTAATTTAATTTAATTTAATTTTATTTTATTTTATTTTATTTGATTTTATTTTATTTTATTTTATTTTATTTTATTTTATTTTATTTTATTTTATTTTATTTTATTTTATTTTATTTTATTTTATTTTATTTTATTTTATTTTATTTTATTTTATTTTATTTTATTTTATTTTATTTTATTTATTTTATTTTATTTTATTTTATTTTATTTTATTTTATTTTATTTTATTTTATTTTATTTTATTTTATTTTATTTTATTTTATTTTATTTTATTTTATTTTATTTTATTTTATTTTATTTTATTTTATTTTATTTTATTTTATTTTATTTTATTTTATTTTATTTTATTTTATTTTATTTTATTTTATTTTATTTTATTTTATTTTATTTTATTTTATTTTATTTTATTTTATTTTATTTTATTTTATTTTATTTATTTTATTTTATTTTATTTTATTTTATTTTATTTTATTTTATTTTATTTTATTTTATTTTATTTTATTTTATTTTATTTTATTTTATTTTATTTTATTTTATTTTATTTTATTTTATTTTATTTTATTTTATTTTGTTTTATTTTATTTTATTTTATTTTATTTTATTTTATTTTATTTTATTTTATTTTATTTTATTTTATTTTATTTTATTTTATTTTATTTTATTTTATTTTATTTTATTTTATTATTTCAATTTAATATATTTTATTTTATTTTTTATTTATTTTTAATTTTTTTTATTTAACTTTTTTTAATACTCCTCTTTCATCGTTCTTGGCATATAAAATTGTTCGCGACTCATTTCATCATTGGTCTTCGAACAAGTTGCTTTTAACAGCATACATGTTTACCGTAAACTAGTATACCTTCTCTCACTCTTTGCTTTGTTATTTTATTCGCAAAAAATTATCGTCTTGTCCCAATTGTTGTTGCGAGTATAAGAGAGCATGACAGTAGTTCGAGTATATAAATTTATTTATATTCACTATAGAAATCAGTCATTCTCGTAGTAGACTACGAGTAGGTAACTACATAGTCTCGCCAATCAAGTACCTATTGATAGTTGACGATGACTGGCTGTTGGGAGAAGAGCTCGTGAAATACGAAGAATGTAAAGAAGATTTTCATGCTGGATAGTGGACTATCGGACTTCAGCATACATAAAAAGGACAAATTTTTTGGCCTAAAACACTCTCAAACTCTTAGGCAGATGTCTTTAATGGTCCATTTCAATTTTGAAGTTAAAACCCTAACATAAAACAGAGTTAAATTTTGGAATATAGTCATTTAACACATTTTCTCCCTAACCTAACCTTCTTGAAGCTTTTGTCATGCCACCTGAAATTCTAGCTCACAAATTCCTTCAAAATTGGCAATCTAGCTTAGGTATTTGAAAAACTTTCATTTCGATTACATATAAAAAAATCGAAAATTCGAACAAGTACTGATAAAAAATAGTTTTCATTGAAAGGCAGTAAATATATGAATTCAAATTCCTGTACAAAGATCTCAAAGAGTGCAGAGATTACGAAAAACGAGATTCCGCGCCTTGAAGTATGCAATATCCATCTTATGCAAAACCGATAAGGTGAGTTAAAAATGTGTTGCATATCTCAAGGGGCAACATTTTTTCTACTCTCTCGATCCTTAGACCCTTAAGAATATATTCCTAAAGGGATTTTTTTGCAATTTCATTGAAGTAGCTGCCATGATATCACAAGCTTTAATTGACAGATTTCGTTGAAATTTTGGGAATATATTTCATATAAAAAATTATACTTCTGAAATGTTACCTTTGTTACTTTGGATAGACAAAAAGTTTGTGTGATACAGCGTGCTACACCTTCCAACTATAATAAAATTAAAGTTTGGAATATTTACTATCGATTCCTGAAAAACAATCTTGCCCATATTTGCAGGCATCAGACTTTTTTTCCATATAATAAAAATTTTGATTTTGGGTTATATGGTGAAAAAAATTCCAAAAATTAAAGGAAATTTTCAAGAAACTTAAGACTAACACTTTGCTAGACTAAAATTGAAGAGGCTACTGACCTCTTTGGGTTTATTGATTCGAAATATTTGAAAATGACTTAGGAGATTTTAACATGTCACAACCACATGTCCTATAAATGTGATAAGCTCTGGCCTAATTATATATAATTGGTAAATTTCCACGATAAAAATTTCTCTTGAGAAGTCGACAAATGGTTAATATGCCCTAGAATATGTTTAGCGAAAAAATTTCACTACCAAAGATCTACCAAAAGTCATAGAACAAAGGAAGTTCCCCAAACATAAAAAATAAAAATGGCGCGCCTTGAGGTATGCAACAGTCGTTAAAGTGTTGCATATTTCACGGGGCCAAGTTCCGGTTTTATTCTCACTGACCTTTTAAGTTACTAACATATACAAAAATTTCGTTCCAGAGCAAGAATATTGAAATTATAAAACCAAAATTTGTCTGGAACAGTTTAACCCTGTAGCGCCCTCCAAAAAAAAAACTACTACTATTCGAAGAAGGAACATAGTTTTTGTTTGCATTAAGGACGATGGATTGCAAGCAAGGTACACATTTTTCATTTCAATGTGCTATCACAATATCACAAGCTCAAAGTCCCTTACTTTTGACTTTGTATTTAAATTCTTCTGCACTAATGAAAAAAATGTCAAAAGTTCCCAAAAAAGGACAACAAAAAAAAAAAACGACCGACACCATTAAATACAACTTTTCGACACAGCTCTAAGAACAATAAAAGTATTTGGTGACAAAATAAAAAACCAATCAACAATCTAAACTTTTTGCTATCTACTGCTGCGCCATTTTTGTTGTTATTTTATAGTTAAGCACTATGAGGCTGTACGAGAGAATAGCTGCAGGACATTAAGTTGAAAATATTATTATTTAAGTTTGTCGCATCCTTGTAGTAAGAGTATACAGACAAACAAATAAACTACGATTGCTTTTGCGTATACATATTTACATGTTTGTATGTGTTTATATAAGTAGTTGTATAGATTATTTGATGGGCAATGTTTGGTGAGCTTTGACTTTATTTGGCATAGAGCCAAGCAAAATTTGAAAGATACGCATGAAGTGTGGGGTACTAAGCATGCGAAACAGTGTTTTCGATGGTTTTAGTTTGGATATTCCGAAAAAATTTATATTTAAGACGTCGTTAGTGGGTTAATATGATCCAGAAAATGATTTTCGTGAAAAGAAAATGCACTACAAAAGCTTTTAGAATAGTTGTTGAGCTAAGAAGATTGCAAAGAATGAAAAAGGGAGATGTCTCGCCTTGAAATATCTAACATCTATTTATGGTGCATATTTGCATCTTATTTTATTTTATTTAATTTTATTTTTTTTTAATTTAATTTTATTTAAATAAATTTTTTTAATTTTATTTTTTTTTTTTAATTTTATTTAAATAAATTTTTTTTATTTCATTTTTTTTACTTTAATTTTATTTTATTTTATGTTATTTTATTTTATTTTATTTTATTTTATTTTATTTTATTTTATTTTATTTTATTTTACCTTATTTTATTTTATTTTATTTTATTTTATTTTATTTTATTTTATTTTATTTTATTTTATTTTATTTTATTTTATTTTATTTTATTTTATTTTATTTTATTTTATTTTATTTTATTTTATTTTATTTTATTTTATTTTATTTTATTTTATTTTATTTTATTTTATTTTATTTTATTTTATTTTATTTTATTTTATTTTATTTTATTTTATTTTATTTTATTTTATTTTATTTTATTTTATTTTATTTTATATTATTTTATTTTTTTTATTTTTTTTTATTTTATTTTATTTTATTTTATTTCATTTTATTTCATTTTATTTTATTTTATTTTATTATTATTTTATTTCATTTCATTTCATTTCATTTCATTTTACTTTATTTTATTTTATTTTATTTTATTTTATTTTATTTTATTTTATTTTATTTTATTTTATTTTATTTTATTTTATTTTATTTTATTTTATTTTATTTTATTTTATTTTATTTTATTTTATTTTATTTTATTTTATTTTATTTTATTTTATTTTATTTTATTTTATTTTATTTTATTTTATTTTATTTTATTTGAAATATTTGAAAATGACTTAGGAGATTTTAACATGTCACAACCACATGTCCTATAAATGTGATAAGCTCTGGCCTAATTATATATAATTGGTAAATTTCCACGATAAAAATTTCTCTTGAGAAGTCGACAAATGGTTAATATGCCCTAGAATATGTTTAGCGAAAAAATTTCACTACCAAAGATCTACCAAAAGTCATAGAACAAAGGAAGTTCCCCAAACATAAAAAATAAAAATGGCGCGCCTTGAGGTATGCAACAGTCGTTAAAGTGTTGCATATTTCACGGGGCCAAGTTCCGGTTTTATTCTCACTGACCTTTTAAGTTACTAACATATACAAAAATTTCGTTCCAGAGCAAGAATATTGAAATTATAAAACCAAAATTTGTCTGGAACAGTTTAACCCTGTAGCGCCCTCCAAAAAAAAAACTACTACTATTCGAAGAAGGAACATAGTTTTTGTTTGCATTAAGGACGATGGATTGCAAGCAAGGTACACATTTTTCATTTCAATGTGCTATCACAATATCACAAGCTCAAAGTCCCTTACTTTTGACTTTGTATTTAAATTCTTCTGCACTAATGAAAAAAATGTCAAAAGTTCCCAAAAAAGGACAACAAAAAAAAAAAACGACCGACACCATTAAATACAACTTTTCGACACAGCTCTAAGAACAATAAAAGTATTTGGTGACAAAATAAAAAACCAATCAACAATCTAAACTTTTTGCTATCTACTGCTGCGCCATTTTTGTTGTTATTTTATAGTTAAGCACTATGAGGCTGTACGAGAGAATAGCTGCAGGACATTAAGTTGAAAATATTATTATTTAAGTTTGTCGCATCCTTGTAGTAAGAGTATACAGACAAACAAATAAACTACGATTGCTTTTGCGTATACATATTTACATGTTTGTATGTGTTTATATAAGTAGTTGTATAGATTATTTGATGGGCAATGTTTGGTGAGCTTTGACTTTATTTGGCATAGAGCCAAGCAAAATTTGAAAGATACGCATGAAGTGTGGGGTACTAAGCATGCGAAACAGTGTTTTCGATGGTTTTAGTTTGGATATTCCGAAAAAATTTATATTTAAGACGTCGTTAGTGGGTTAATATGATCCAGAAAATGATTTTCGTGAAAAGAAAATGCACTACAAAAGCTTTTAGAATAGTTGTTGAGCTAAGAAGATTGCAAAGAATGAAAAAGGGAGATGTCTCGCCTTGAAATATCTAACATCTATTTATGGTGCATATTTGCATCTTATTTTATTTTATTTAATTTTATTTTTTTTTAATTTAATTTTATTTAAATAAATTTTTTTAATTTTATTTTTTTTTTTTAATTTTATTTAAATAAATTTTTTTTATTTCATTTTTTTTACTTTAATTTTATTTTATTTTATGTTATTTTATTTTATTTTATTTTATTTTATTTTATTTTATTTTATTTTATTTTATTTTACCTTATTTTATTTTATTTTATTTTATTTTATTTTATTTTATTTTATTTTATTTTATTTTATTTTATTTTATTTTATTTTATTTTATTTTATTTTATTTTATTTTATTTTATTTTATTTTATTTTATTTTATTTTATTTTATTTTATTTTATTTTATTTTATTTTATTTTATTTTATTTTATTTTATTTTATTTTATTTTATTTTATTTTATTTTATTTTATTTTATTTTATTTTATATTATTTTATTTTTTTTATTTTTTTTTATTTTATTTTATTTTATTTTATTTTATTTTATTTCATTTTATTTTATTTTATTTTATTATTATTTTATTTCATTTCATTTCATTTCATTTCATTTTACTTTATTTTATTTTATTTTATTTTATTTTATTTTATTTTATTTTATTTTATTTTATTTTATTTTATTTTATTTTATTTTATTTTATTTTATTTTATTTTATTTTATTTTATTTTATTTTATTTTATTTTATTTTATTTTATTTTATTTTATTTTATTTTATTTTATTTTATTTTATTTTATTTTATTTTATTTTATTTTATTTTATTTTATTTTATTTTATTTGATTTTATTTTATTTTATTTTATTTTATTTGATTTTATTTTATTTTATTTTATTTTATTTTATTTTATTTTATTTTATTTTATTTTATTTTATTTTATTTTATTTTATTTTATTTTATTTTATTTTATTTTATTTTATTTTATTTTATTCTGTTTTATATCATTTTATACATTTTTTTGCTCTATTTTAATTTTTGATTTTCCTTTTATTTATTAAATCGTCAATGCCGAAAAAAAAACTTGATCAAAAACGCAGCCAATAAATCACTTGACGTCACAGAACAATCTCGAGTTGATTTATGACCCCATTAGGATCTGCAGACTCAATTGAGCTCACAGTTTGACTGTCATAAACACACTGTAAATGTGTGGAGAGCTTTTATTACTTCCGCTAATGGCAAAGCTAAGAAGAGCAAAGAATAATACAAACACACTTGAATAAACACTCGGCGATACATATTACCAGAAGCTGGCTCACTTATTGACCACGCGATAGTTTAGTTTTTGACCCAGTTACACTGGCTGTATGTGTGCACGAGTGATGTGTCGCGAACTGAATTTAATAACTGCCAAGCATCTCTGCGCCGCAAAACACCGCCTGCCAGGACACTGGACTACTACACACTTTAGTGCTCAAGGCGAGATGAAGTGCAATTTCCCGCAGTCAAACGAAAAAGAAGGTCTGTTTGCATTGTGGTTCTGTGTGAACAGACGACAGTTGATTGGTTGGTTCATAGCAAAGCTCATGTTGACATGTGTAATGGGAAGTAGTGTGGCGGCGCTATAAATAGGATGTCCGTCAATGTGTGTGTGTAAAAGTGTCCATGTGTACTGTAAAACTTAACGCCATGTCAACCATAACTCAATGATTTATTGGAAACTGTGGCGGCTACTCGCTAGTGCTCATTTTGTGTGCTTGCGGATTGATAAGTGGAAAGTTGATTACAAAAGGCAAAAAAAAAAAAAAAAATCATATTAAAAAGTTCATATTCTCAATAGAAGAGCAAAACAAAAACTACGCGACTGTACTCGTATGAGTTTAATGAGTCTAACGAGCAAAGTGTCATTTGGTCAACTTGGCATATTGGAGTTTTAATTACAGTGGCAAGTAGCTTTAGTTGAAACAACTTTTCGGTAGTAAGTTAGGCGCCAAGCGGCTATTGTGTAATACTTCTGTAAAAGGGTGGAGAAAAAAAGGAGCCATGGGAGGTAGAAAGGGGGACTGCTTACATAAAATAAAATAAAAAAATGAAAAAATATAATTAAATAAAAAAGTTAAGTAAAATAAAAAAAAAAAAAAAATCCTGAAAAAAAAAACAAAAAAAAAACTATAAATAAAAAAATAATTACAAAAAATTTAAATTAAAAAAAATAAAATCAAATAAAAAATAAGTAGAAGTAAAAAAAAAAAAAACAAAAAGAAAACTAAAAAAAAAAAAAAATAAAACAAAATTAAAAAAATAGAAATACAAAAAAACCTAAATAAAAAATGTAATGAAATGAAAAAAAAAAAAAATTAAAAATAGATATATATAATAAAAAATTAATAAAAAAATTACAATTAAAAAAAAAAATAAATCAAATAAAAAGGAAAAAAGTAAAAAATTAAACAAAATCAAATAAAATGAAAAAAAAAAACAAAAAATAAAAATAAATAAAAAAAGTAAACAAAAAAAAAACAATAAAAAAAATAACAAAAATATAATAAAACAAAAAGAAATTGAAATACAAGAAAACTAAATTAAAAAAGTAATGAAATGAAATGAAAAAAAAGAGAAATAAAAGTAAAAAAAATTTAAAAAAATCAAATAAAAAAAATAAAATATAATAAAACAAGAAAAAATGGAAATACAAGAAAACTAAATAAAAAAATGTAATGAAATGAAATGAAAAAGGAAGAAAAAAAATAAAAAAAGTAAGAAAATAAAAAAATAAATAAAATTAAAAAAAAAATTAAAACAAAAAATATGTATTAAAATAAAAATAAATAATAAAATAAAACTAAACAAAATGAAAAAAAAAATAAAATAAAAAATAAAAAAAATATAAATATTAAAAAAAAAATAAGTTAAAATAAAATAAATTAAAATAGAAAATAACTAAAAAAAAATATAATTAAACTAAACGGTTAGAAAAATATTAAAATTAGAATTAATTTAAATTAGATTAAATCAAATTAAATGTTTTTTTGTACCCTCTCCGGAAGCCATGGCTGCCGCTAGCCAATGCTTTATAAGGCTCTCCATTATTTTTTCCGCTGTATCGAGCATACATAGCGGGCGAAAAGATGATGGAGAGTTTGGGTCTCGTTTTCCCTTTGGTATAAGGACAAGCCGTGCTGTCTTCCATCTGGCGGGAAAGATACTACTTATCTTCTAGATATTTGTTTCATATGTGCAACAAAAGCTCTGGACTACTATTAGCGGTTTATCCGATTGCCTTCGCGGGTATTCCACGGGGTCCTAGAGCCTTTCCAGTTTTCATGCTGCGCAAAGCTCTTTTGAGCTCTTCGTCATTAAAAGGTACCATGATGAGGTCTTCTTGAGTAATAGAGCGTCGTCTTCGTCCATCGTCTGATTTAGTGGACGTAGTGCCCTCATAACTATTTTGTACCCTCAACCCCAGGGGTCTTCATCCACTTCATTACACTGAACCAAAAACGTACATATTTTTTACGAACAAAGTTTCATAGAAGTTCACGGTGGTTTTTCTTAAAATATAATAAAAAATTCATAGAATCTAAGAAAATTTTCTTACAATTTATGAATGAATACATGCTTTCTATAGATTTGTTTACATATTTTACGAAAAAGTACTTATATTCTACGAAATGTTCTTAAATTTCTACGAAAAAGTTCTTTGGAGAGGTTTTAACGAACAATTCTTAAAATGTATGTACTTTTTCATTGGATACATGAACTTTTTTGGTTCAGTGTACAGAGCGCTTTCCCATATTTTAGCTCAAATTTTTTATTTCAAAACCTCCACTCTTGTTCACTCCTTCATACGCCCCTGAAAAGTATGACGCTTCAGCGCTTCATGCAGATAGCTAAGTTCTGATGTGGATTCAATTTCGACGACAATAACCACTTACGCCACTTATAAGCCTTAGAACAGCAGCTGTGTCGACTAAGTAACTGGCGGCGGCAGGAGGTGGTGGACCACTGAAATTGTTAGTTTTTAACCCCATCAAAGCAGCACTATTTTGGCCCCCCCATTTAAAGTAAGGGGCGTACGGACGCCTCTAATGAGCTTTTTATTACGAAAGTTAGACAGGAAGTTAAACTTTTGGTCACAATCTAAATTTGCTTTTTTGTCAACTTCACTCACTTGCGCGGACAAACTGGTGCTAAGGGCGAGGGGTGGTTGCGTGCTGTCCGGCCCTTTAATTTTTGTTTGCAGCAGTTTTTCATGCTTCCAAATTTATGTGGGACGTATGCGAAGCTGGAGCAATAAACAAAGTTGAGTAGCGAAAATTCAATTCAAATGCGAAAAAATTTTGAAAAAAAAAATTCACCGGACCGTTAGACAGCCATGGATGGGCAGATGGATGGTTGGTTGCATGATGGCCGCAGGGTCGGTGTTTTGTTATGCGGGTTACCGCAATGTGTCTGTCGCATGCTACTCCAACTCGCCATAACCTCAAGTTAATTTGCGGTCTGCGATAAGCGTAATACTTTCACCGAATTTTGTTGGGTGATCGTTGGTGAGTTATGGCTGCAGGACTTGTGGGTTGGCAGAACTTTTGATTGTCAAATCGTCGTGGTTGCAATATGTGTGGGTGGGAGTAAAAATGTTGCCGTTGAAAAGTTTTTGACTTTTGAGTGATGAATAAATTGAAAATTAAAGCAGGAAGGGAGTGGAATATAAATTCTGTTAGTCTCGCATGGAGCTGTTCTAAGTGGGTTATTAAAAAATATAGATATAAAAAATAATCGATAAAAATATGCATTTCGTCAAGCTCAAAAAGTGGATCTATTCCTAAAAAAAAATCGATTTTTCATATTTATCGATATCGAAAAATGCCAAAATCGGATTATCATCCAAAATATCGATAAAATTTATTTATTTATCAAGCTCAAAATGTCGATAAAATACTAAAAGAAGTTATCGATATCGAAAATAAAAAAAAATAAAAAAAATAAAATAAAAAATAAAAAATAAAATTTAATAAGGTAAAAAAAAAATAAATTATAAAAAAAAAATTAAAATAAAATAAATTAAAATAAAATAAAATAAAATAAAATAAAATAAAATAAAATAAAATAAAATAAAATAAAATAAAATAAAATAAAATAAAATAAAATAAAATAAAATAAAATAAAATAAAATAAAATAAAATAAAATAAAATAAAATAAAATAAAATAAAATAAAATAAAATAAAATAAAATAAAATAAAATAAAATAAAATAAAATAAAATAAAATAAAATAAAATAAAATAAAATAAAATAAAATAAAGTAAAATAAAATAAAATAAAATAAAATAAAATAAAATAAAATAAAATAAAATAAAATAAAATAAAATAAAATAAAATAAAATAAAATAAAATAAAATAGAATAAAATAAAATAAAGTAAAATAAAATAAAATAAAATAAAATAAAATAAAATAAAATAAAATAAAATAAAATAAAATAAAATAAAATAAAATAAAATAAAATAAATAAAATAAAATAAAATAAAATAAAATAAAATAAAATAAAATAAAATAAAATAAAATAAAATAAAATAAAATAAAATAAAATAAAATAAAATAAAATAAAAAATAAAAACTAAAAAAAAAAAAATTGAATAAAAAAAATAAATTTAAAAAAATTAAAGAAAATAATAATAGTAAATAAAAAAATTAAAAAAAAACTAAAAAAAAAAATCAGTAAAATAATTGAAGAGTTCGAGCTCTACCCTAAATATCGACAAGGGTACACTCATCAGCTCTATAGAAGGCAGGCTTCAGATTTAATCTCATAGAAAGCTTAAATTATAGATTTTGCTGCGAGTAAAACCTTTCCCCAAACAGTAACCAGAACATTCTACAAGTACAAAAACTGCCAACCGGTCAGAGATACTTACACATTGCACCCAAACAAACAAATATTTACTTTAATCAACACAAAAATGCGCTACTGCTACTGCAATTAAATGGTTCAACGTTAGGTTAGGCCGGATTACAGAAAGGGTGAGCAATTGAGAAAGGAGTAATGGGATGTCTGGCTCTAGGGTCACATTGGAATGTCATTTGTAAGACGATATCTCGTATGAGCATATCAATTCCTACTATGTCAAGAGTTCGTGAGTACACCACAGACAACAACAACAACAACAACAACAACAACCTTTGTAAACAGAGCAACAACAAAATAAAAAATGCAATACACGTAATAGTAGCGTAAGTCTGAGGTGTATTTGGGTAGTAAGCCAAGCAATTTTTCGCGTGTCGAATTTCAAGTGCACAATATGTCATTGCAGCTTAGCCAAAAGGAAACTTGTAGTTAGAGGGTAGTGGGTAGGGCGACTGCAGAGTGTTTAAGTGCCACCCCTTATGGCATACAACAACAACAACAACACTTGCATGAAATGCTGGTGTGGGCAACTTTTGTCGTGTCTACCATTAGTCTCGCTCAACTGCTATACAACTCAACATATGTGCGATTAAATCCATCCATTCGGGCGTGCATGGGGACTACCAAACGAACTGAAACTCTTTGACGTTGGAAGGGTTGCTAAAGGCAGACTTAGTGGCAAAACCAACGCGCAGCAATGACGATATTGAATGGTTTTTAGTCGCAGAGGGTGGTGGGAGTGTGCACTATGAAAGTGAAAAATAAGCGGCGAGCAGTGGCTAGTAATCAGGATTATTGCAATACAAAGTCTGGGCTCATACTCCGCTTTCCGGTCAACGTTTGAACGGTAGAGGTTTGAGTTCATAGCGAAAGTGCATGTAATCACAGCTGCTGTCGCCCCGCGGTGGTTGTGACACGCTTCGTTAAACTAAGTTCACGCCGAATCCGCAAAAGTGCCAACTCATTCGCTAACTTTTCAAATCAACTTAACTGTAAAGTAAAATTTCAACTGACCATTTGAGTGCGGGCGATTTGGGGTGGCTATGTTGCTGTTTTTGGTTATTGAAATTAACTATTTGAAGTGTTAGCTTATCAGGTGAATTTCAGAAAAAAATTTTACGAAAAATTTTACAAACTATATTTATTAATTTTTTACTTTATTTTGTTTTAGTTTTTTTTTAATAAATTTTGTTTTATTTTTTAAATTTATTTTAGTTTTTTTTTGTTTTTTTTTTTATGTTTTGTTAATTTTTCATTTTAATTTCCTTTATTCTACTTTATAATATTTTCTTTATTTTTTATTTAATTCTTTAATATTTTCAGTACCTGGGTGACCGAGCTTGCTCGGCGCTATCAATTTTCCGCGAACTTTACTTACCCAAAATGACCCTAAAATAATCCCAAAAACACCCTTAAATGCACAAAAATCATCCGAAAATGATCCCAAAATTATCCAAAAATGATCCCAAAATAATCCTAAAATGTTCCTAAAACGACCCCAAAAGACCCTCAAATGTTCCCAAAATAACCCAAAAATAATTCCAAAATGACCCAAAAATTATCCAAAAATTATCCCAAAATGACTCCAAAATAATCCGAAATGGCCCCAAAATTGTCCCAAGTAATCCAAAATTGAACGAAAAATGATCTAAAAATAGTCCCAAAATTATTCCAAAGGGACCCTTAAATGATCTCAAAATGATCCTAAAATAATCTAAATATGATCCCAAAAATATACATATGTACCTACAATACAAATACAATATGAAAAAATGGTTTTCCTAGGCGGCAACCCTACTTGAAAATATTTTAGTTGGTATGTCGGCGAAAATACCTTTCATTTGACACCTATATTGGCATATCAAGGTCCTTAATTTAAAAAATTGAGATGGCAACCCTGTACACCCACAAGTTGCAACCCCCAAGTGGATAGTCTTAGAATCAATCATACTATATATATGCCATATTTCATCCAAATCGGTCAAGCTGTTCCCGAGATACTACCGGATATATAAATATACTGCGGTGAGGTGGCAACCCTACTTGAAAATAATTTAGTTGGCATCTCGCTGAAAATACCTTTCATTTGATACCATATTGCCATATTA
The DNA here is from genome assembly GCA_964058755.1 of Campiglossa producta. Lineage (NCBI taxonomy): Eukaryota > Metazoa > Arthropoda > Insecta > Diptera > Tephritidae > Campiglossa > Campiglossa producta. The sequence continues at coordinate 156,161 of CAXKVI010000088.1, read as the reverse complement.
TTCTGCAAAATTAAAAAAATTGAGATAGGTGGCAACCCTGTAAACCGCTTCAGGTGGCAACTCCCAAGTTGATAGTCTTAGAATCCATCATACTATCCATTTCAAAAATTTTATCCAAATCGGTCAAGCGGTTCCCGAGATAGTCCGTATAAACAAATATTCTGCGGTTAGGTGGCAACCCTACTTGAAAATAATTTAATTGGCATATCGCTGAAAATACCTTTCATTTGATACCCATATTGCCATATTTTTCTAAGAAATTAAAAAAAAATTGAGATAGGTGGCAACCCTGTGAACCGCCCCAGCTGGAAACTCCCAAGTTGATAGTATCAGAATCCATCATACTATCTATTTTAAAAATTTTATCCAAATCGGTCAAGCGGTTCCCGAGATAGTCCGGATTTGTATTATTTTTATATATTTCTTGTCGATTATTTTTAATCCACAATTCTTTTATTACTTTTTTATTTTATTTGTCTTTAGTTTGTTTTATTATTTTTTTTTTTAATTATATTTTATTTTATTGTATTTAGCTTTAATCTCAAATTTCACTAAAAAAAATGTTCCCAAAAATTGTAACATTAGCCATAAAAAATCTTTATTTCTTTCGCATAATTGTGTGACATAAAAACCAATGTACCTTGTTCATAACCGTAACTAACCAAATTTCCTAGATCCTCGGCACGTCAGCTCCAAGAATTTCTCTTAATGCTATCACGCGCCTACAATAACAATAATATTTACCATTAACTACAAAATTTGTATAATTCTATTGCCCAAAAATCCAGTTACTAGGCCACCTAAAGCGATTTTCAGTAATAATCTGTATCAAGCTGTTCACTTTCAGGGATCATTGAGTTAAGTTCCGCGAAATTTACGTGATTTTTCTATGGTTGTTTGTGACGTGTAAAGAATTTAGCGCTGATGCTCCTAGTCATGAGAAACTCTCACGCGTAAAGGTTTCCCATTTGTGCCAAAATCACGTTCACTTTACACATATTGATACTTTCATAAATGTTTATATTTGGTAAGTTTGATGCATACAAAACGCGAGACTCATTGTATTTTGAATGCTTTTTTGTGTTTAGAAATAGTTCCGAAAAAAGTCTCGAAACGATCTCGAAAAGCTACCAAAAGCAACTCCGAAAGGATCACAAAAAAATTCCAAAAACTATCCGCAAATTATCTCAGAAACGTCCAGAAGCAATCCCCAAAAGATTCTGAAAAGCTCTAGAAATGGTCCCCAAATTATCCTTAAAAAGTCCCATAAACAATCTTGAATTGATCCCAAAAAATTAATTAAAAAAACCGAAAACTATCACGAAAAAGTCCCGAAAAAATATCAAAATAATCCCGAAAAAGTCCCGAAATGGTATCCAAATGATCCAAAAAAAAGCTCGGAAAATAGCTCTGAAAAAGTCCAAAAACGATCCAAAAATGATCTCAACAACTTGCAAAAACAATCCCAAAAAGATTCTGAAAAAGTCTAGAAATGGTCCCGCAAAAGTCTCCAAATCATCATTAAAAAGTTCCATAAACAATTTCGAAACTATTCCAAAAAAAGTCATGGAAACAATGCGGAAATTATCACGAAAAAGTACCAAAAAATACCAAAATAATCTCGTAAAAGTCCCGAAATGGTATCTAAATGTTACCAAAAAAGTTCGGAAAACGGTTCTAAAAAAGTCCAAAAACCATTCAAAAATTGTCCCAACAACGCAAAATTACGAAAAACACCGAAATGGTATTCAAATGATCCCAAAAATGTTCAGGAAAAGCTCTGAAAAAGTCCCAAAACGATTAAAAAATTATCTTGACAACGTCCAGAAACAATCCCAAAAAGATTCTGAAAAAATCTAGGAATTTTCCAGAAAAAGTCCCCAAATCATCCTATAAACAATCATGAAATGATCCCAAAAAAGTCATGGAAAAATCCGGAAATTATTATGAAAAAGTTCATAAATGGCCCCGAAAAGTGATAAAAAAAATACCAAAATGATCCCAAAAAAACTTGAATTAATTTCAAAATGATTCCGTAAAAGCTCCAAGTGACCACAGAAAGTCTCTAAAACAATTCCCTAAAGTTTCGAAAAAGTGTCAAAATAATCTCGAAATAGTCTCCAAAGGATCACAAAAAAGTTCCGAAAAAGTTCGGAAAATATTTATGAAAAAGTCCAGAATGGCCCCGAAAAGGGCTAAAAATAATACCGAAATTATCCCAAAAAAACCTGAAATAATTTCAAAATGGTCCCGTAACAGCTCCAAGTGACCGACCACAAAAAGTCTCTAAAACAATCCCCTAAAGTTCCGAAAAAGTCTCCAAATAATCTCGAAATAGTCTCCAAAGGATCACAAAAAGTTCCGAAAACAAGCTTAGAAAAGTCCAGAAAGGATTCCAATAAGAAAAAAAAAACAATCCCGAAATCAACCCAAAAAAGTACAGAAATGATGCAAAATCGTTCCGAAAAAGCTTCGAAACGACCACAAAAAGTAATTAAAAGAGAGAAAATAAAAATAAAACAAAATGAAATAAAATAAATTATGGGAAAGAAAGTTAAATGAAGTATGTAAATAAAAACAGAGAAAAATTAAAATTAAAAAAAAAAAATAAATAAATAAACTAAAAAAATATAAAGGATGTAATACAGAAGGCGTATGTAAATATCTGCATTAGGGTGGTCCTTATAATAAAATGTAGAATTTTTTCCATTCTCACCTCCTACCTCGCACAAAAATGTTTATCCTGTCTGGAGATGGTTTAGGCTTATGGTTAAACTTGGGGTGTAAAAGTAGGTCGCCTCCCAGTTGGTGCACCCTGGGTAACGCTAAATGACCTACATAGCCTACACGGCTAGTTTCTTCTATTGCCGGTTCTACGAGAACGGTACCAGTACTTGTGCTGTACCCATCGTGCCGAAACGCCCCGGGCCGTTTTCTTATATCGACCCGGCCAAGAGCAATACACTCGAGGTGACCCTGTCTGACATTTAGGCAGGGATACACCTCGCTACAACAACAACAACAACATGGTTTAGGCGTGTCGCGCGGGGTCAAAGTTAAGATTGCTCTATGGTGACTCAAAAAATAAAAGTGATTTTTCTTTTCATCATCGGTAGCACTATGGTCGGAGATATCAGGTGCAAAATTTGGCTCCGATTGGAAACGCCTAAGGCTTGTCGCAAGGGGGTTAAAGATCAGACTATCCCATAGAGACTAAAAAAATAAAAATTATTCCTTTTATCTAATACTTAAACGAAAGCACTATGCTCGGAGAAATCATATACAAATTTGGTTCTGGTGCTATCGAGCAATCTGAATTTTGACCGCCTGGGACACGCCTTTAGTACTATCGACTTAGGGGTTGAGCCTTCGAAAATCTGATGATGAAATTGTCTCCATAGAAATAAGGACCTAATCTGCATACATATACTTACTTACTTACTTAAAATAGCCTTTAACCGCCTAGGCGATTTTGGCCGTCCAAAAGGGGCCGTGTGTAGAAGTCCACGCAAGTGGGGAAAGCTTCTGATCGCCATTCAACTGGGAATGGCCAGAGCGATTCTTCTATGTGCGGTCCAAGCAGCTCACTACGTCCGTGAAAGCCCACGTATCTCTGGATAGCCACTGAACACCCGTACGGTGGTGAACTAAAGTGAGAAGGCGACAACCTGACAAGGCCACTCCGACATAATCGGTTTAAGGGCTTGCCAGGGGACTTCATCAGCAGCGTCTGTCTTGAACCAAGCGGCTCCCTATATAAATGTGTAATTTAAATCCAACCCCCCGAGAAACGGGTTGTGCGTAGGGTTTGGGACCCACCACATAAAAACAAACTTCCAATGAGATCCTGCATACATATACCAAGAACACATAAGCAACATTGTTTTTGAACTGTATTCACATTTAGCATTGGAAATCCTGAAAATTTCTTTGGTGAAATTTCACAAACTGAAGATTAGACAAAAAAAAAACATAGCCAAGGTGAGAGCAGAAACTGTATTTTTAAAACGTGATAAAGAAAAAAATCGCGTAAAACCAATGACAATTTGTCGCACTTCGTTGAAGGGAGACAGTGCAAATGGCAAGGATATAAAAGTCAGTTTCACAAGCATACAAACATACATTCTTATTACCTTTTAGAGATAGTACATAAGTTTAAAGGACAAGTACGGAATTTCCAAATAGCACCGATCCGATGCGCTCTTGACAGACGACATGTGTGCAACACATGCCAGCGGTTGGGTGGAAATTCCCACAGCTTAGGTGTCTTTTGTGGTGATTTTTGTTGTAGTTGGAGAGCACCTGTGTAGCGGTTGCGTTTCATATCAAGGTGTGTATGTATTTGTGTATATTTTGGTTGACAAATCTCTAGCCAAGAAGCTGTAGGATAAGCGCATACAAAATATAAAAACAAACAAACTCGATTTAGCCATTTTGCAAGTAAATTCTTGGATCCATCAACGAAATTTTGAGCCAGCGCAAGAGTTCATGCAGAAAATTGTAACTTCAAAATACTGATGTGAAAATGACAACAATGTCTTCAACATATATAGTGAACCTTAGTATTTAGATGAGATTGCTGTGTAACTGACGCGATTCGCTTATCGAAATTTTGCGGAAGTTAAGCGAGAATTTTTCGTACAAAACAGTTTTTGTTAGTTGTTTGGAACTCAATTGGAGGCACGTAACTTGCCGGAAAAGTCGATTACCTGTTGAGCTGTTAAACTGTTAAATAGGATGCAGTGATGCATTTTTCTCACAAGAATATTCCGCCAACCTATAAACGTTTCAACTGGTTTCGCACTGATTTTTAACTAGTTTTAAGTTTTTCAGTAATGTTTTACTTTTTTTAGTACTGTCTTAATTTTTTAGTGCTATTTTAATATTTTTTTACTTTTTAAATTTTTTACTACTTTTTTAATTTTTTAGTACCTTTTTAACTTTTGAGTACTTTTTTAATGTTTTAGTATAAGTTTATTTGTTTGGTATTGCTTTGATTTTATAGTACTGATTTATGTTTTTAGCACAATTTTAGTTTTTTACTGCTGTTTTAATTACTACTGTGTTTATTTTTTAGTACTCTTTAAATTTTTTAGTGCAGTTTCCATGTTTGAATAAAGTTTTAATTTATAGCACTGTCTTCATTTTTTAGTACTATTATAATATACTTTTACTTTTGCAATTTTTTACTACTTTTTTTAATTTTTTAGTACCTTTTCTACTTTTGTGTACTTTTTTCATGTTTTAGTGTAAGTTTATTTGTTTTAATAAAATAATACTGTTTTATGTTTTTAGCACAATTTTAATTTTTTACAACTGTTTTAATTTTTACCACTGTTTTAATCTTTCAGTACTCTTTTCAGTTTTTAGTACAGTTTTAAGTTTTGAGTAATGTTTTAATTTTTAGCACTGCTTAATTTTTTAGTACTGCTGTAATTTTTTGACACTACAACAGTGATTTTTTCGGAGCTGTTGTAATTTTTCAGTACTTTTAAAATCTTATTAATGTTTTAATATTTTAATACATTTCTTATTTGTTTGGTACTCTTTTCAGTTTGGTATTGTTTTTAGTGCTGTTTTAATTTTTTAGTACTGTTTTAATTTTTTAATACTGTTTTAATTTTTTAGTACTGTTTTAATTTTTTAGTACTGTTTTATTTTTTTATGGTTTTATTATTTTTTAACGTTTTAGTATTTAAATACCGTTTTAATTTTTAGTACGGTTTTAATTTTTTAGTACAGTTTTTATTTTTTAGTACTGTTTTATTTTTTTATGGTTCTAATATTTTAACGTTTTAGTATTTTAGTACCGTTTTAATTTTTAGTACGGTTTTAATTTTTTAGTACAGTTTTTAGTTCTGTTAAAGATTGTACTTAGTACTTTCTAGTTTTGTAGTACTGTTTCAATTGTTTAGCACTGTTTTAACTTTTTAGTTCTGTTTTTGTACTTTATTATAGTTTCAAGTTCTTAGTACAGAATGTGTAGCTGAGGTCTTCACAGATTGCAGTGATTTGAAAATCTGAAAAATATCTAAAAATAAGATAGAACTGACCCCTATATAACTAGTTACTCATTTTCTAACTATTTTCATAAATTCCTACTAGGTAAACATTTAATTTGTTTATCTAGCGGTCACTTGTTTATGCGTGGGATTTCTTTCATGTACGTGAACGAGACAAAAGAATAACAACAAGTTCACAAAAATGACATTGAAATAGTTTATTTGGGATTTGCTTTACTACAACAGCAAACCTTCCGAAACATACAAATAATAAATGCAAAAGGATAAGCAATGAACCATGCATCCTTATTACTAAATAGTACCTGATCCAGCGTGGGAAATGAAGATTTATAATTTTTTCTATGGCTTGCGTTGATTCGTTACTGTTTATTTGAGATTTGAAGCATGGAAAAAAGTCCAGTAAAATTGTTGTCGGGTTATGTTCCAATTCCTATTGCATTTAAAGTTTCGGGCTATGTTCTAATTTCAGTTTCGCCTATAGTTTCGGCTTTTGTTTCATTTTGGTTTTTGTCCCAGTTCCGTTATCTAGTCAAGTTCTAGTTTCTGTTCCAATTTCGGTTCCGAATTACGTTAAGGGTTCTGTTTAATTTTTACTTCAGATTCAAGTTTCGGTTTATGCTTCAATTTCTATTTCAATTTCAGTCTATTCTCAAGTTTCAGTATTATTCCAAATTTGGTCTCGATTAAAGCTTTAGTTTCTTTTCCAATTTTACACTTGATTTAAGTTTCGGTTTTCCTTCCAGTTTTTGCCTCAATTCAAGTTTCGGTTTCTGTTTCAATTTCCGTTTCGATTCAAGTTTTTGTCCCAGCTCTGTTTTGATTCCAGGCTCAGTTTCAGTTCCAGATTCGACTAAATAAAACTTGAGGTTTCTGTTTCAGTTTCACTGTCGGTTTCGATTCCAGTTTAGTTTATGTTTCACTTCTAGTATATTATTCAAGCTTCAGTTTCTGCTTTGATTCCAATCAGGATTCAAGTTTTTGCTGCTGTTCTTACTCCGGTCTCTATTCCAGGTTCGCTTTCTGTCACGATTGAAGTTTCAGTTTCTTTTCCAATTTCTTTGGCGGTTCAAGTTCTATTCTCTGTTCCAATTTCTGTCGCAATTCAAGTTTCGGGCTCTCTTTTCATCCCCGTTTAGTTTCTCGAGAACCGCTTGACGAAATTGGGATGAAATTTGGCACAGAGATAGTATTATTGATTCTTAGACTATCCACTTGGGGGTTGCCACCTGGAGCGGTTTAAAGGGTTGCCACCTATCTCAATTTTTTTTAATTTTGTAACAAAATATGCCAATATGGGTATCAAATGAAAGCTATTTTCAGCGACATGCCAACTAAAATATTTTTCAGTAGGGTTGCCACCTTACCGCAGTTTATATTTTATATTATTTTATATCCGGACTATCTCGGGAACCGCTCGACTGATTTGGATGAAATTTGGCATATAGATAGTATGATTGATTCTTAGATTATCCACTTTGGGGTTGCCACCTGGGGCGGTTTACATGGCTGCCACCTATCTAAATTTTTTTTAAATTATGAAGAGAGATATGCCAATATGGGTATCAAATGAAAGGTATTTTCGCTGACATACCAACTAAAATATTTTCAAGCAGGGTTTCCGCCCAATGTTACCATTTTACCGAATTGTATTTATATTTTATATTTTTGGGATTATATTTGGAATCATATTTGGACTATTTTATCATTTTGGGATAATTTTTGGGTCATTTTGGGAACATTTGAGGGTCCTTTTGGGGTCGATTTGGGATTATTTTGGGATAATTGTTGGAAAATTTTGGGGTCATTTTCGGAGGATTTTGCGTACATTTAAGAGTGTTTTTAGGGTCATTTGGGATTCATTTTTGGATCATTTTAGGGTCGTTTTGGATCATTTTGGGATAATTTTAGGGTCGTTTTGGGGTCATTTTGAGATCATTTTGGGATCATTTTTGGGTCGTTTTGGGTTCAATTTCGAAGCATTTTGGGAATATTTAAAGGTCTTTTTGGGATCATTTTAGGATTACTTTGGAATTATCTTAGGGTAATTTTGGTATCATTTTGGGTAAGTAAAGTAAGCGCTAAATTGATAGCAACCAGCAAGCTCGGTCACCCAGGTACTACAAATTAACACCGTAATAAGCTTAGAACAGCTAGATATATGTGGATCCAAAAAAGCACATCTGAGGCAAATGCATTATCACTCAGAATAAAAATGTAGGCAGAAAAGGATTTGCTTCAAGGCTATATACCCATATGCAAAGATTGTAATTTACTTGGACCAGCATATGTTTCAAAGTTTGTATGTTGGTACATAAAAGAGAAAAGTAATCTCCTTTGCCTTATGTGCTGTTTGGTTCAAATGAAAATGAAATGCACAATCTGCTTAACTTTAACAAAGAGCCAATAACAAATAAACAAACAAATGCATTTGCGACTTTATTTCTTCTCGGTAACAAAATCATCCTTCTCACTTCTCTACGTCCGTCTCGCTCTCTTGTCCTGGTTCTTATTCCTGTTGTTTTATTTTTTGTTGTTGCTGGGGCGGATTAGTATTTGGACATTTTCCCAGCAACATTTGTCGATTTGTCCTACGCATTTGCAACTGAAAAATAGAAATCGAAATGTAATTCAATTTAAATGCAATGTTTATGTTCAATTATTTTGACCTTTTTTTTTTTTTGCTTGCCATTTGCTGACCGACAGTGCCTGGCTGTCATTCCCTTCATTTTTGTCTCTATTTCTATATTCAAATGGTTTTCCAAGCAGCACTCACTCACTTGGCTGTTTGTGCGAGGATGCATTCTTCTTGATTATGCCAAAATGGGTCACATCAACTTCATTGACGTTGTGTGTGTGTGTGTGTGCGACACAGCCGGTCGTCGGATGGTTCATACAAACGTCCTGTTGGTTATTTCGTCACTTGGCCCTGTTTCGTTGTTGATTGACATTTTTATTATGCATATTCAATTATCAATTTTATTGTACGCAGCAGCAGCAAGAAGTAGCAGCACATTTGCAACCGCAATTTTCAAAACTGCTTTGATCATTTCACTTCGTAAACGAAAAACAAATAAAAAATAAAAATTAAGTGCATTGAATATTATTTTGAATAAAATACGATCACTGCGAATGACATTTCTTCTTCGCCAGTGAAGTGGTATCCTTTTCTATATTGAAGCGGTAAGCTAAAGTACAAATTTCCCTTTTTCTTCATTTACCAAAATCCTAATGTCCTTTCACATCAAAGACATACTTCTCTTACTTTATTTGTTTATTTGCTGATATTGAATTTGGTCATTGAATAACTTGAAATTGAATGAATGTTTTCAATTACGAAGACATTTTAAGTTTATTTATTTTATTGATTGCAAATTACTGTCGTTTCCTGAAACTTTATCTAATACTTTCTCTTCTTTTCCAGAAGCGTGTATGTGAGAATTTATAAGAACATCCTAAAAAATTTTGAAAAAAATTAACAAAAATAATATAAAATAAAATAAAATAAAATAATCTTGCATAAAAAAAAAAAAAAAAATAAAAAATAAAAAAAAAAATAAAAAAATATAAAAAAAATAACTCGCCTTGGCAGTCGAAGTGCGGGCAAACCGAATATTAAATACCCAGCGGTCGTTTTCATTCAAAATTTTCCATATCGAAAGTGGGCGTGGCCGGGAAGGGATTTCGGCCAATTTCACCAGTTATATTCCTTATAATGCTAGTATACTTTGTGAAAAATTTCATGATTCTACCGTAATTAGTTTGAAAGTTATGACCAGTCGAATTTTCAAAAATACCTCCCTTAGAAGTGGGCGTGGCACATTCACCTTAAAAGGTTTATAAAAAAACATAATAGGATGAATAGTGGGTTCATCCTACCAAATTGTATCATTTTAGCCATTTCGTTACCGAAATATGTAAGTTTTGGTGATTTTCGAAATTTTCGATATCGAAAGTGGGCGTGGAGGGCGATTTTGTCCAATTTCATCAGGTATACTCCCAACGATACTGGTATGCTTTGTGCCAAATTTCATCGTTCCGCCGTAATCAGTGTAAAGCTTACGACCAGTCGAATTTCCAAAAAGAAAAAGTTAAGAACAAAAAAAAAATGAAAAAAAAAAAATAAATTACATAAACTAAAATAAAAAAAAACCAATAAAAAAATAATCAAATAAAAAAATAATATTAAAAGAAAATTAAATTAAGTAAAATAAAATATAACAAAAAAAAATAAAGCCTTAAAAAAAAAAGATTCGTGAAAAAAGCAAAAAAAAATAAAAAAAAATGAATAAATATAAAAATAAAATAAAAGGAAATTATGTAAAAAAAAAGAAAAAAAATTAACAAAAACATATTTAAATAAACAAATAAAATAATCTTAAATGAAATAAATAAACAAAAAAAAATAAAGAAAAAGTTAAGAAAAAAAAAAAAAATAAAAAACTTAAAAAAAATTAACTGAAATAAAAAAAATAAAATATATCAGAATAAATTACAATAAACTAAAATAAAAAAAAAAAAAACAAAAAAAAAAATTAAAAAATAATCAATTAAAAAAAAAAAAAAAATAATAATTTTTTTCTACAAATTGTCGAGATTAGGTACAATTTTCCGTCGACTCGTAACGCCAACTCCAAAGCGGATGATTTTTTGCTAAGGGCGGCCGCCTAGAAACTAAAGTTACGCTGGCACGATTTCGATCTTCACCAATCCAAACTTGGTGGTTTTCAACATTCGACGATATTCGAAGCTTTTAATATCTTTCTATTTCAGCCAAGTAAATTGCAACACCTGTCAATGCTAATTGACCAACAAAAGGGCAATGCCACCAATTAAGCTCAATTATTAAACTTATAAGAACTTCGTTTTTACTAAACATATTTATTAAATATTTAAAGTATTTGAAGCAGCAGCAGAGCTGTCGACTGTTTCCAAGTAAGTAAATTTTCCGCATTTAATGAATATTGTAGCATGCAACAAGCGATTTAAGGCACATGCCACAATAGCAAATGGTAATCATGTAATACCATATATACAGCATGCTACAAAAGTATAAGACAGGGATGGCTGTAGTGGCTCGCCATGGCTCACAACAAACAACAATTTCGCTCACTCTGGCTCTCAACGACATACATAAATAGAATTCTTCATTACTGGAGCGTATAGAAAACTGAAAAATAGTCAAAGAAACCTACAACTGCCACGCCTCCTGTACTGTTTGATGGAAAAATGAAAAATATTCCGATCTAAATGTTACTTCGTGTTTTTGTCGAAATCGAACTAACAAATTAACTATATAACTATGTATTTTTATAAGCAACACCTGCACCGAAAAGTTATTAGACTTTGGTGAAAATAAATGCATTTTAAATTCTCAATAAAGACCTTGAATATTTTTATAAAATAACAAAAAAAAAAATGATCTTATTTTTAAATTTAAGACTGAAGTAAAAAGTTTGAAAAATAAACAACGGTATTTAAAAACATTCAACAATTTTCCTATAGGTTCTGAATACTTTTGGCCCTGGCTGTACTACACACATAAATGAGCGAATATGAAGCCATTTTGCATGTAGCGAAATAAATGTTGCAACATTGTTGGCTAGTGATAATATGCCCTTCCCATTATTAAAGCTTATGTCCAGACATATTTTCATATATACATATATACGCTGCTTAAAGCCATCCATAGATATGTATAATATACATTGTATATTAAGGCGGATCATAATGTTATTTCATTGTATTTTATCAAATTTTTTTCTATTTAAAAAAACTGTATAAATTTTATTTTTTTGGTGTAGTTTTATTTGTTTTATTTAACTTTATTATTATTTTTTTTATTTATTTGATTTTATTTCATTTTAGTTTATTTTAGTTTATTTTATTTTATTTAAGTTTACTTTATTTTCTGTTCTTTAATTTAATTTAATTAATTTAATTTTATTTATTTTTAATTTGTTTTATTTTATTTTATTTTTTTTTTAATTTTATTTTATTTACTTTACTTTTTTTAATTTTTTTTAAATTTATTTTATTTTTTTTATTTTTTTCTAATTTTTTATTTTTATTTTATTAAGTTTAATTTAATTTAGTCTCACTTCACTTCATTTTACTTTATTTTATTTTATTTATTTTTTTTTAATTTAGTTTAATTTTATTTTATTTCATTTTTTCCTTTTTAATTTTTTTTATTTTTTTCTTTGTTTTCTTTTGCTTTTATTGTTTCATTTTATTTGATTCTTTTTTGCGTACTTGGCATGGCGTAGCCCATTACTTTTTTATTTTTTTCTTTTTATGTTTATTTTATTTTATTATTATTTTATTTTTATTTTATTTTATTTTTAATTTAATTTTATTTTTTTATTTTTATTTTATTTTATTTTTTTTATTTCTATTTTATTTTTATTTTATTTTATTTTTATTTTTATTTTTATTTTATTTTATTTTTATTTTATTTTTATTTTATTTTTATTTTATTTTTATTTTATTTTTATTTTATTTTTATTTTTATTTTATTTTTATTTTATTTTTATTTTATTTTTATTTTTAATTTATTTTTATTTTATTTTTAATTTATTTTTATTTTATTTTTATTTTATTTTTATTTTATTTTTATTTTATTTTTATTTTATTTTTATTTTATTTTTATTTTATTTTTATTTTATTTTTATTTTTATTTTTATTTTATTTTTATTTTATTTTTATTTTATTTTTATTTTATTTTTATTTTATTTTTATTTTATTTTTATTTTTATTTTATTTTATTCTATTTTTATTTTAATTTTATTTTTATTTTTATTTTAATTTTATTTTATTTTTATTTTATTTTATTTTTATTTTATTTTTATTTTTATTTTAATTTTATTTTTATTTTATTTTTATTTAATTTTATTTTTATTTTATTTTTATTTTATTTTATTTTTATTTTTATTTTATTTTATTTTTATTTTTATTTTATTTTTATTTTATTTTTATTTTATTTTTATTTTATTTTATTTTTATTTTTATTTTATTTTTATTTTATTTTTATTTTATTTTTATTTTATTTTTATTTTATTTTTATTTTATTTTTATTTTATTTTTATTTTTTTTATTTTTATTTTATTTTGACTTTATTTTTATTTTAATTTTATTTTTAGTTTATTTTAATTTTTTTTTATTTTTATTTTATTTTATTTTTTATTTTATTTTATTTTATTTTATTTTATTTTATTTTATTTTATTTTATTTTATTTTATTTTATTTTATTTTATTTTATTTTATTTTATTTTATTTTATTTTATTTTATTTTATTTTATTTTATTTTATTTTATTTTATTTTATTTTATTTTATTTTATTTTATTTTATTTTATTTTATTTTATTTTATTTTATTTTATTTTATTTTATTTTATTTTATTTTATTTTATTTTATTTTATTTTATTTTATTTTATTTTATTTTATTTTATTTTATTTTATTTTATTTTATTTTATTTTATTTTATTTTATTTTATTTTATTTTATATTGGAACGATTTTTCGTCATCCCTTGTCAATTTTGCTTTTGTAACAAACCGGTTTCGGCGATCCGCCATCTTCAGTGTTTGATTTCCTGCAGAACGAAAATTGACAAGGGATGACGAAAAATCGTTCCAATATA
>CAXKVI010000088.1:120000-140000 GCA_964058755.1 Campiglossa producta | reverse complement strand
TTTAAATATATAGTCAATGTTTTGCTTAGACACGGAAGCATTCTCTGTTGGAAACTAAGTCAGAATGCCAAGTTTAGAGTGAACGCGATTTTGATCATTTTAGAGTAAATCACAAAGCAAGCTTGTGCGCATGCGCGATTATAGGATTGAGCAAAAGCGCGCATTTCATTGACCGTTTCGGCGCGCTGAGCACGTGTAACAGGTGGAGTAGGTTTTTTTTTTGTATTACTTCAAACTTATTTTTTCTGTTAAACTTTAATGCAATTCCAGCAGCGTTAACGCTAGCAGCGATCATTAGCAACACGCCGATGAGTATCTTAGCGTGTTTATAATTTAACAGTAGATGACTTCGAGTGCCCTTGTTTTAGTTGTGTTTATGTTTGGTTCTTTTCATTGCCGATTTGAACTTTTCTAATGCAGGAAATCTTAATTATAAATTCTATGTTTTAGCGCGTAGTGCGAGCGCACCCCAAGGAACACTCCAAATGCATATAGCGAATGCGTAAGCTAACTTACCTAATGACTAGATAGTAAATTCAAATTTTATACAAATTCAAATGTTAATGACGCCTAATAAATTTAGTACCGTTATAACTGTTTTCTTTATTGTTTTGTTTGATATTTAGTACAACACAATAGAGTTCATAGATAGCAACATTCAAGCAATGGCCTAAAGAGCCATTTATGCGCTAGTATACGAGCTTGAGTGCCAGAAGCTTAAGTTGTTATTGTTGTTGGATGACCAAAAGTTCCATGACAAACAAATCGCTCCAGGGGCTGATACCAGAAAGTGCTAGTGCAGAGATCGTAATTTTTCATCACACAATTGGGCGAGCTCAATTTTTACAGATTGTAATATCCTTCCCTCCTTCGAATGTATTTGTCGTCAGTGAAAGAGCGATGTAGCAACACCAAGGGTGGTCAATGTTTATTACCGACATTCTATCTGACCCACGGAGCCTTTTCACTCCCATATTGCACTGAATTTTTATACCCAGCGAACTTATACTCGTACAAGGCTATTATAATTTTGTCCATATAACGGTACTACGTAACGGCACAAAATAATCGAGATAGATATAGAGTTCCAAATATGAAAGTTCTTAGGTTGAATAGAGGAGTTCAGTACGGTATGTCCGTCCGTCCGTCCGTCTGTGTACACGATAACTTGAGTAAAAATTGAGATATTTGCATGAAATTTTGTATACAGTTTATTTTCTGACCAAGGTAGGTTGCTATTAAAAATGGGCGAAATCGGATGATAACCACGCCCCCTTTTTCGATACCGAAAATTTCGAAAATCATATAAGTTGACATATCTCGGTAGCTGACATGACTAAAATGATATAATTTTATAAGTGAATCCCCCTGGATGATTTTCCATAAATCTTTCAAAGTGGGCGTGGAACTGGTCGTAACTTTTAAACTGATTCCTATAGAACGATGACATTTGGCACAAAGCATGCTAGTATCGTTGGGAGTATACCTGATGAAGTTGGATTATTTTGTTTTATTTTATTTTATTTTATTTTATTTTATTTGGTTTTATTTTTTTTAATTTTATTTTATTTTATTTTATTTTTTTATTTTATTTTATTTTATTAAGCTATTGCATAGATTTTATCGCAGGCGTTTGGCGGTAGGAGTGAAATGGAAAAAATGTTAATGTTAAAAAGGTTCGTAACGGACTTTTTCAATGTTAAAAAAGTTCGCAACGGACTTTTTTCAATATTAAAAGGTTCGGCGTTAGCAATATAACCTGACAAAAATAAATATAAGCGTTGCCTACATTTAGGCGTATGACATTGTACTAATGTTGATCCCAAATAGGCCCCAAAATGTTCCCAAATTGGCCCCAAAATATTCCCAAATTGGCCCCAAAATGATCCCATATGATGTCATATCACATGATGTCATATCATGACGCTGTGGCGTCTCTTGTTGATGGAATAACATTCATGCTTCTGGAAAAATTGAAATTAAAAAAAAAATTGGAAATTCAATTTTTGGACATTTTTGTTGCGCCAAAAATATGAATGTGTAGCACATTCGTTTTTCTGGCACAATTTTGAGAGATTGAACTACACATTCATGGAAATGGCATTGTAATTGGGAAACCCAGGGTTTTCGTGAATCGTAAAGAAACGAGAGGTTAATCACGTGAACCTTTTAACTCAGATTTGGAAAATTGACACATTCATGCCGCGGCAGTCCCCGAGTGCCACACGTCCCTTTTTTTACTTTATTTTATTTTATTTTATTCTATTTTATTTTATTTTATTTTATTTTATTTTATTTTTAATTTAATTTAATTTTATTTTATTTTATTTTATTTTATTTTATTTTATTTTATTTTATTTTATTTTATTTTATTTTATTTTATTTTATTTTACTTTAATTTTATTTTATTTTATTTTATTTTATTTTATTTTATTTTATCTTATTTAATTTTATTTTATTTCATTTAATTTCATTTTATTCAATTTTATTTTATTTCGTTCTATTTTATCATTTTTATTTTACCTTTTTTCACTTTATTTTATTATTTTTATTTTATTTTATATTTTATTTAATTAATTTTAATTTTTATTTTATTTTATGTTTTATTTAATTAATTTTAATTTTTATTTTATTTTATATTTTATTTAATTAATTTTAATTTTTATTTTATTGTATTTTATTTTTGAATTTAGTTAAATTTTTTTATTTTTATATTTAAATTATTTTAAATTTTGTTTCGTGTTGTTTAATTTAATTTTATAAAAAAAGTTCTGAACAAGTGTTACAAAGAAATTTTAAACGAGTCCCGTTTAGCTTTTGAGTGTCGATTACAGCAATTGTCCGAAAAACTCAGCCAACATAAAATTTCCAATCGATAACGTTCCATTCAATTATCTTTAATGCCTTAAACATGTCAATTTCATTGCAACCAATTTCGTTCAACTATTTTTTCACATTTTAAAGCCGCCTAACAATTCGCTAAAGTTGTTTGATCCTTTTGTGAGCGGTGTCATTGTCCTGTGTTGCTTATTTGTTTTGCTCAAACGCATTATGCGCCCATGCCACGGCATGCCAACGTGATTGTGCGTAATAATTTTGTTTTAGCACGTTTTGTATTTTAGTTTTACGAAATATTTAGCATAGCACGACGTTACAACAAAGCCAACACAGCAGCGTGTGTGTCCTTTTTGCTGGACAGGAATTTGTAACTGATGAGCATAACATTTGTATTAGAATGAATGAATGGTAGGGACGTGTGGTTTTTACTATGACCACCTCCTGTGTCATTGTCTGGCAATGTGATATTGCAATTAAATATTTGAAAATTTTGCACAATACAATTTTTTATTAGGCATTGGATGCAATAGAGTTGTATATCTGTGTTTCGTACGGTTTACAGGGTTACCACCTACATAGCAATTTTTATTTTTAATAAATAGGGCAAGATATGCTAAAATGGGTATCAAAGGAAAGGTATTTCGGCCGTATTCAAACGAAGTAATTTTCAGGCAGGGTTGCCACTTAAACGATACAATTTATTTATTTCTTCGTATATCGACCAAAATCTCGGAAGCCTTTAGTATGCTTATATTGCATCTATGTTCTGTTACGACATAGAGTTGCCACGTAAGGGAGACTAGAGTTACTATGCTAATTCGGTCTAGATCAGGACCCGGCAAAATTGGGAGTGAAGGGGTGTTAGCGAAAGAGCGCTCATAGCATCTCTTTGCTCCGTCGCTCACTAGCAAGTACCGAAGCCGTGTTTAATCAACGGCATCCATTGATTGGTCAATGCGATCATAGCAACAATGCCATTGTTCGAGAGGCCAAGCAAAGAGCGTAATAATCTATGTGAATTTGGCTCCCAGATTTTCGGACAATTGTCCCACTAAGTGCCTAGACCTGGTCTAGATACAATTAAACTCTTACTTATCCAGACTAAATAACACTATATCTGACACATGCCCTGCATGTGGTATGTCCTCCCATGACACTTTAGATCTCTTTAACTATTCAATTGAACCTACTCTTCAAACCCATCTGCCTCTCGGGTCCAACCCTTTTGAAACTGCACGTTTCCTTGGACTCCCGTAAGAAGAGCTTGATGAAGATCTTCGGAATGATCAATCACTCTAGGCAGAGCGAAGCATTGTTAACCACAACAACAACAACAACAACAACATGGTATCACACATTTCTTACATCGCATTTCGTCTAGGATTATACATATATTTTCGAGGTCCATAATTACTTGTAAAACTACAACAAACAAAATTATATGGCAACTTTGAAAATGCCGAGCACAGCTCGGTCACCCGAGTACTAGTCATCTAACCACCTTGGCGATGTTAAAACCGAATATAATGTGGAGAATTTGAACGGAAAGTTAATCTTACAAAACATTTGCTACTTTGGACTGGTCTATATATGTATAGCTTATGGACGCCAAAACTAGTCGGCCGATTTTCTTAAAATGTTCGGGGTAGATTTGTAGAAGCCTCCAGAGTGTTTCTGTAAAATTTTTCTTCCGGAAAGTGGACCAGGGACCGATCTGTTCTAAAGAATCCTATTTATAACTCGATGAGCTTGATATTGGGCGTGAAGCTAGCGTTTCTCCTTGATAAATTATAAGATAATGCATCTTCCAAGAAATAGTAAAAATGGTAGAATCTCTTCAGGTGTTTTCGTTTAGCGTAGCAACGCCTGCCGGGTATTACTAATCTATTCTAATCTTGGCTTGCGTCATAATGTCGCTTAACCGCCTAGGCGATTTTGGCCGTTTCGTATCAAAGCACGCCAGTCATTCCTTTTTAGCGATAACTGACGCCAATTGGAAACCCCAAGGGAGTTCAAGTCATCCTCCACCTGTTGTTTCCATCTCAGTCGAGGTATCCCCCTTCCTCTGCTGCCGAATTCGGGTGTCGATAGGAAAACTTTCTGTGCTGGTGCTTCTTTGTCCATTCGCATAACATGACCCAGCCAGCGAAGCCTTTGGGCTTTAATCCGCTGAGCTATGGTCCGGTCTGCGTAAAGCTCGTACAGCTCATGGTTAAAAATCCTTCGATAATCGCCGTCGGCATCACGGGAAAGACCATAAATCTTCCGGAGAACTTTTCTCTCAAATACTCCTAGGGCCATCGCATCTTCTCTTGACACTGTCCATGACTCCGAGCCGTACATTAGGACTGGTATGATGAGAGACTTAAAGAGCGTGATCTTTGTTGGTCAAGAGAGGACTTTACTTCTCAATTGCCTACTTAGTCCAAAGTAACAGGCAAGGGTGATTCTCCGTTGGATTTCGGTGTTAATGCTGGTTCAGGTTAAAGAAATCACACGAAAGGGAGTCGCCCTGTCTGAAGCCTCGTTTGGTTTCAAATGGCTCAGAGAGGTCCTTCTAATCTAATCTTGGCTTGCGTCATGATGACGCTTAACCGCCTAGGCGATTTTGGCCGTTTCGAATCAAAGCACGCCAGTCATTCCTTTTTAGCGATAACTGACGCCAATTGGAAACCCCAAGGGAGTACAAGTCATCCTCCACCTGTTGTTTCCATCTCAGTCGAGGCCTCCCCCTTCCTCTGCTGCCGAATTCGGGTGTCGATAGTAAAACTTTCTGTGCTGGAGCTTCTTTTTCCATTCGCATAACATGACCCAGCCAGCGGAGCCTTTGGGCTTTAATCCGCTGAACTATGGGCAGGTCTGCGTAAAGCTCGTACAGCTCATCGTTAAATTTCCTTCGATACTCGCCGTTGGCATCACAGGAAGGACCATAAATCTTCCGGAGAACTTTTCTCTCAAATACTCCAAGGGCCATCTCATCTTCTCTTGACGCTGTCCATGATTCCGAGCCGTACATCAGGACTGGTATGATGAGAGACTTAAAGAGCGTGATCTTTGTTGGTCAAGAGAGGACATTACTTCTCAATTGCCTACTTAGTCCAAAGTAATGCTTGTTGGCAATGCTGATTCTCCGTTGGATTTCGGTGTTAATGCTGGTTCCCAAATAGACGAAGTTTCTCACCGTTTCAAACTTGTAGCTATCAACGGTGACTTGGCTGCCAAGGCGCAGGTGCGCAGGTTATCATATCATAACCTCTAACGAGATTTTTAGCCGAGCTTCTCTTTCCAACTTGTGGTGTGTTGCTTTTCAGTTTTTTCCTACAAGTTGGCGGGACCTACAGTTTTTTGCCGACTCCGAACGGCACTTGCAAAGCAAATGAATTTTTTGCTGAGAAGCTTCTCATGGCAGAAATACACCCGGAGAGTTTGCCAAACTACTGCCGAGGGGCGACCCCGTTTAGAAAAATTCTTTTTCTAAATAATTTTTGATGTTACTTTTGCCGGGCCGACTTGGTGTAGAAGGCCGAACACTTAACCGCTACACCACGGCGGCCGCCAAACTCCTAATTAACGCTTCTTATTTTCCAATTTAAATTATACTTGAAATAACGGTTAATTTGGCTTATTAAGTCGAATTAAAATGATTATTCCAACTTATTATCTATGCATTAAATTCTTGTTCCTTAAATAGCGCAATTAAACACGTGAATAAAGTTTAAGCTCATTTCCGAGTGATGAGAAACGTCATTAAGTTCTTGTTGCTCTGCGTCTTTTGTGTCATTCTACAATTTTAACGACATTTAAAGTGTCAGGCGAAAATTTAATTCGCTGTCATTTGCTAGTTGCACTTCAGTTCACGATGACTGCATTAATTCTGTGCTCTACTTTTCGCCTGCGCGCTTCCTGCTCTCCCATTGCCGCTTGCCGCACTGCAACCGTTGTGTTTAATTACATTTTGTTTTACCTATTTTTTCCAAAATATTGTTGTTCTTGTTGTAACATTAACCCAGCGAGGGAGCATTCATTGTTCTTGTCTGGGATTTTGTATTCTTTTTTACGAAGTATTTGAAGAAGCAGAAAAATAGAGCTGAAATGCAGGAAAATACTTGTGAAAATCTAAATAAAAAATAGGTGAGAAACATTTGTGTATGTAAGTTTGTCTCATCTTTTAGAGCAGGAAATGCTGGAAGCACGTTGACAAAACGTGGCTTAATTGTGCAATTCATTTTTGACTTGTCGGAAATTGCAACATTTCACACTGAATTTTTTCGTTATCTCAGTTTGCTTCGTATTTCCTTATTTTCTAACGCAATTCCGATCTTTTTTTTTCTGTTTCATATTCTCATGTATTTCTACCTGTATTTGTTTTTTTTTAGCTTAAGCAAGTTGTATTTGGTTTGTTTTAGCGATGCTTTCGGCACACGAGCTTCTTGCAGCTGTCGCACTAGTCGAGTTCTGTAGAAGTCTCCTGAAAAATTAAACACCTTTCTATCGAAGCTTTCAACAATTTCAGCGTTCTATAAACTACTTTACTTTCGAACCATTCTCCATTCCACGTTAAGAACCTCTTATGATTGACCGCCCAACCAAGAAACAATGTAAAATAGTAACTGTTAAAACATATACCAACGTAATAGCATATATGTATCAGAGAAGCTTACCGTTAAACAGCTTATACGTACTTAATCGCTACTTTAGTAATACTTCAAATAGCTTCACATAATAATTTCCTCTTCAATTCCTTTTAAGCTGTAAAATAAATACATACATTGTATATACTTACGTCATTATATACCAGGGGTGTCCAGCCTTTCAACCTACTGGGCCATAAAACAAAAATTTCATAATTTTTACAACAACATCCTATATGCGACGTTGCGACGCTAACATTATTCTCGTATTTTTCTTGCAAATTGTTTTTTTTTTTTCGCGCCACACTGTGCCCAAAGAGCCACTCCCAGCAAACAATTGGAGTCATAAATGAGTCAGAAAAGAGTCCTAAATAGGAGCGTTTACGCTCTTTATGAGCTCATTTATGACTCCGATATGAGTGTATTTCCCTTCCTGCAATGGTCGTCCGATAAGAGCTAAATTTCATATATTGTATGAGCCTGAATAGGAATCATATATGACTCTTATTGGCCTCAGAAACGGCTCATATAGAGCCTAAATAGGAGTCTAATATGACTCCTTTGTGAAGCTTTTCGGATGCATTTATGACTCGTACAAAAGTCATATATATATACTGCACATTTAGGTTCAAGAATGCCGACTTTGCAGCATTGAACGGGGTAGAGGGGGAGGGGAGGCAGGCTGGAATAAAACATACATGGCATTTGATATTTGTGGGAAAATTCAATTGGATATTTGTGGGGAAAGTCCATTAGAAATTTGTGGAGAAAGTCGATTAGATATCTGTGGGGAAACTCCTTCAAATGTGGAACAATGAGCCATGATCTGCAAAAACGTAAAAATGCATGAAAAAACACCAAGAAACACTTATAGATATATACGTAGGCATACTTATGAGGCCAGGAAATATCTTCAACAACGAAGTCCAGAACGATGTTTTTGTAGCAGGAACAGTTCGCACGGTTATGATGTGTGAATTGAATGATTGAAATTTAATTGAAATAAAAAATTTTCACAAACAAAATATGAATATTTGTTCCAAAGCTGCTTTGTTAAATGAACACTCTCGGCAAAAGGCTCATAATTTTCATCAAATCGGAGTCATAAAAGACTCTTATATGATCATATTTCTGATGCTCATATTTTTTTACATATTTAGGACTCATATCGGACTCCTCAGTTATGAGCACTCCGAGAATGTTTGAAGGGCTAGGACATGCCTGTTATATACATAAAATAAATTAAATTCATCAAAATTTCTGCCGCAGGTGTTAAAGTGCATGTAACGCATTTCAATGTGTTCCGAATGTAAAGTAAACAAATTTTAGGCGAATCTAATAAAAAATCAAATATGTTAGCTGTAAACTAATTAGACAACCTGGTTATTAACGCTGCATGAGGGACGTAGAGGCGTGTAGGGCAGCACAGTGGGTAAGGATTGAATGTTAGTGTTGGTAATAATATTAGGTCTGATTTGATTGTTAAATAAAAGGAACTGGGCAGAACCGATTTATTATTTTATTTTATTTTACTTGTTTTTATTTTATTTAATTTTTTTTTAATTTTTTAAATTTTTTCTATTTAAATTTGTTTTGTTTTGTTTTATTTTATTTTATTTTTACTTTATTATTGTATTTTATTTTTATTTTTTTTATTTTGTTTAATTTTATTTATTTTTATTTGGTTTCATTTTATTATTTTTATTTTATTTCACTTTAATTATTTAATTTTTTTAAATTCCCTTTTTTTATTATATTTTATTAATTTTTTATTTAACTTAATTTCTCATTTTTAAATTTTTTTATTTTGTTTCTTTTTATTTATTTTATTTTATTTTATTTTTTTATTTCATTTTATTGATTTTAATTTTATTTATATTTGTTTAATTTTATTTTTATTTTTATTTTAATTCAATTTTTTTTTAATTTTTATTTCGTTCATATTTCTTATTTTTATTTGGCTTCATTTTATTTTTTTTTTCATTTTATTTTCTTTTATATTTTTTTTCATTTTATTTATATTATTTTAAGTTGTTCTATATTACTTTATTTATTTTTATTTATTTTTACTTTTTTAATTTAATTAAATTTTTTTATATTTATTTTTTTTATTTTTTTAAATTAAATTGCTTTATTTTTTTATTTAATTTAATTTTATTTATTTTTTTAAATTTTATTTCATTTTATTTATTTGTTTATTTTAATTGTTTTTATTTTTTATTTTTATTTATTTTATTTTATATTTTTTTATTTTATATTTTCTTATTTTATATTTTTTCTTTAATATTATTTTGTTTTATTTCATTTTGTTTTTATTTTTTTTTTAATTTTATTTAATTTAATTTTATTTTGTTTTATTTTATTTTATTTTATTTTATTTTATTTAATTTTATTTTGTTTTATTTTATTTAATTTTATTTTATTTTATTTTATTTTATTTTATTTTATTTTATTTTATTTTATTTTATTTTATTTTATTTTATTTTATTTTATTTTATTTTATTTTATTTTATTTTATTTTATTTAATTTTATTTTATTTATTTTATTTTATTTTATTTTATTTTATTTTCGTTTCTTTTATTTTATTTTATTTTATTTTATTTTATTTTATTTTATTTTATTTTATTTTATTTTATTTTATTTTATTTTATTTTACTTTTATTTTATTTTATTTTACTTTTTTTTAATTTTATTTTATTTTATTTTGAATATTTTATTTTATTTTATTTTATTTTATTTTATTTTATTTTATTTTATTTTATTTTATTTTATTTTATTTTATTTTGTTTTATTTTATTTTATTTTATTTTATTTTACTTTTTTTTAATTTTATTTTATTTTATTTTGAATATTTTATTTTATTTTATTTTATTTTATTTTATTTTATTTTATTTTATTTTATTTTATTTTATTTTATTTTATTTTATTTTATTTTATTTTATTTTATTTTATTTTATTTTATTTTATTTTATTTTATTTTATTTTATTTTATTTTTTTTTATTTTGTTTTATTTTATTTTATTTTATTTTATTTTATTTTATTTTATTTTATTTTATTTTATTTTATTTTATTTTACTTTTTTTTAATTTTATTTTATTTTATTTTGAATATTTTATTTTATTTTATTTTATTTTATTTTATTTTATTTTATTTTATTTTATTTTATTTTATTTTATTTTATTTTATTTTATTTTATTTTATTTTATTTTATTTTATTTTATTTTATTTTATTTTATTTTATTTTATTTTATTTTATTTTATTTTATTTTATTTTATTTTATTTTATTTTATTTTATTTTATTTTATTTTATTTTACTTTTTTTTAATTTTATTTTATTTTATTTTATTTTATTTTATTTTATTTTATTTTATTTTATTTTATTTTATTTTATTTTATTTTATTTTATTTTGAATATTTTATTTTATTTTATTTTATTTTATTTTATTTGATATTATTTTATTTTATTTTATTTTATTTTATTTTATTTTATTTTATTTTATTTTATTTTATTTTATTTTATTTTATTTTATTTTATTTTATTTTATTTTATTTTATTTTATTTTATTTTATTTTATTTTATTTTATTTTATTTTATTTTATTTTATTTTATTTTATTTTATTTTATTTTATTTTATTTTATTTTTTTTTTATTTTATTTTATTTTATTTTATTTTATTTTATTTTATTTTATTTTATTTTATTTTATTTTATTTTATTTTATTTTATTTTATTTTATTTTATTTTATTTTATTTTATTTTATTTTATTTTATTTTATTTTATTTTATTTTATTTTATTTTATTTTATTTTATTTTATTTTATTTTATTTTATTTTATTTTATTTTAATTTATTTTATTTTACTTTATTTTAGTTTATTTTAGTTATTTTTATTTGATATTATATTTATTTATTTATGTTATTTTATTTTATTTCATTTTATTTTATCTTATTTTATAACACACTTTGGTCAAGTTATTGTGCAGTATAAATACGGAATTTTTTTGTGGTCATTGAATTTCATTTTCACCCACTGTGCAACGCAACTGCAGGCAATTTGCAATGTCCGACGATGCGTCAAATTATTTGACCAGCAATGTGTTGTTTTCTACACATTTACATACATACCTTCATATGAACTCACATTCATGCCACACGACAAATTGGCCAGCTTTCCACGAGGGGCGTTCGTGCGTGCCACCTGCACAGGTACAACAACTGTAACAGATTTTTAGTACAACAAAATTTAAATTGACTTTACATTGCAGCAATGTTATTGACAGTAGCAACGATGATGTAAATGATCATCATAATGATGATGATGGTGATGGTGGTGGTGGCGCTGGTATTGTCGTTAAAAGTTGACAGTAAGGGAGCATGTTTGTGTAACGTCTAGAAAGTTTTCAAACTGCTTAACTCGCTGCTATTCACTTTAATGCTTGATGAGCTCGACGTTAGACGAAATGCAGTTAAATATGTAGTACCTACATACTCACTTGTGGTTATATGTACATTTGATGACACCGCAGACGGAAGTGACAGAAAAAGGGGAAAATAGCGGAGCTGAGCATGGAATAAACACCTGCCACGATTTTGACTTAGTTGCGGTGGAAGCAATTTAAAAACTCTGCACAAACACGCACAAATTCGGCAAGTCATTTGGGTTCAATGGGGGGCATTCCATGTCAACTTTTTTTAAAATTTTTTTTTCCATACCCACTTTGAAAGTTAATTATTTGCAAACAAAATTTTAAACAAAAAAAAAAGAATAAAAGCGAAATTTCAAAATTGTATTAATTCTAAAAATTTTTTTTTGTTTTTTATGAATGATAAAAAAAGACTCCATACCGAAATCTATTAAAATTGCAAGAGGTATTTTCAAACAATTTGACGATTTGACATGGAATCACCCCTTACATCAACATAACAATTAACCCTACATATGTAAGTGTCAGTTCTTGAAAAATTATTTACTGAACAATTTTGATTGTAATGTTTTAGTCATTACAAGTGGTACCGCTATTTTTGCTCTAAACCCATAGTTTCAGTACAATTTTAATTTATAAACTCATGTCTTTAGTTGTAAAAGAGTATCACGAGTACAGTTTAAAATCATGTTCAATTTGAAAAATTGCCTAATTTTGGGGAGTTAGGAAATTTCCAGTTTTTTTCAATAGTTTCGCAAAGTCATGACAATTCGTGGGAGAGTTAGTAGAATGAATTAAAGTTGTAAAAAACGAGTGATTTGTTTTAAGTTTTAATTGTTCTAGTGCTAATTAAGGTGGTTTTTTCATTATGGGATGTTCTATGTCAAATTACCACTTCGAATTTGAAAACCAAATTCTGCTAGGTGGCGCTCTGATCGAGACAATCTTGCAAACGAATGAGTAACTTTCCGGTGAGCAAGATACTTTAGCCATGTTTCAGAGCCCGGTGCCAATGTAATATTTTATCGAAAAAATTTCGATAGGTGGCGCTATTTAGGAAACTCGTTAAAAATCGTCTTAAACTGGCTTGCTCGTGACTTAGGGAGTTCAGACTTTGTTCACAGTTTACATCACAATACAACTTATAGAAAACAAAATTGCGCTAGGTGGCGCACTGATCGAGTTTTTCGGGTGCAGCTTCCGTGTGAGCTAGAAACTTTGGTCATATTTCACAGCCCGACAGCACTGCTATATTTGAACGAAAAATTCCGATAGGTGGGGCACGGATCGAGCTACCTACAGAATGAAAGTTATAGCAAGAAAACTTCACAAGATAAGCCCTGCCTATAAATAAAACAAACTAAAAAAAATGCTATAAAAAAATTAAAAATGAACAAAAAAAATTTAATTAAAATAAAAAAAATAAAATAAATATAAATTAAATTTAAGTAAAATGAAACAGACCAAAATAACAAATAAAAAGAAAGAAACTGAGAGAAAAAATAAAACAAAAAAAAAATTTATTAAATAAAAAGAAAGAAAAATAGATAAATAAAATATAACAAAAATAAAGAAAAAAAAAAAAAAAAAAAAATTAAATAAAAATTTCAGATAAATTAAAATAATAAAAAAATGAAAAGTAGAAATAAAAATATAAAAATAAAATGCAATCAATTAACACAACATAAAACAAATAAAAAATTAAAAAAAAAAAAAAAATTAAAAAATTAAATTAAATTCAGTTGAAGAAAATAAACTGAAAAAGGTAAAAAAAAATTAAAAATAAAATTAAAAACAAAAAAAATAAAATAAATATAAAATAAATTAAGTAAAATGAAACAGACAAAAATAACAAATAAAAAGAAAGAAAGTGAGAGAAAAAAAAATAAAAAAAATAAAAAATAATTAAATTAAGTTAAAAAGGAAAAAAAAATAGATAAATAAAATAAAACAAAAATAAAGAAAAATAAAAAAAATCAAAAAAAAAAAAATTAAATAAAAAATTCAAATAAATTAAAATAATAAAAAAATGAAAAGTAGAAATAAAAATATAAAAATAAAATGCAATAAATTAACACAACATAAAACAAATAAAAAATTAAAAAAAAAGAAATAAAATAAAAAACAAAATAAAATTCAGCTCTATTGGCCTAGAGCTCGTAAATAAAGTTATTCGAAAAAAATAAAATAAAATAAAATAAAATAAAATAAAATAAAATAAAATAAAATAAAATAAAATAAAATAAAATAAAATAAAATAAAATAAAATAAAATAAAATAAAATAAAATAAAATAAAATAAAATAAAATAAAATAAAATAAAATAAAATAAAATAAAATAAAATAAAATAAAATAAAATAAAATAAAATAAAATAAAATAAAATAAAATAAAATAAAATAAAATAAAATAAAATAAAATAAAATAAAATAAAATAAAATAAATCAAAATAAAATAAAGTAAAATAAATCAAAATGAAATTGTAAGTGTAGTTAGACCAATTAATAAACACGACCGTTCTAGTTAATGCACTTTATTCGAGTAAGTAAGAAAAGAGTACAAAGTAATGTTCATCGCTATACGAATACCATATAAAGAAGGAATGTGAATTTGGTTTGTTCCTTTACTATTCTAACAAACTCCGGCTCAAACCATATTTCAATAATACATACATATGTTTATAAAAATTTCAAATTTAATGCTTTACAAAAATTTAAATGCTTCTCCTTTGAAAGAGATTTTGTAAAAATATCGGCAACATTTTTGTCGGTAGGTACATACTTGATATCAATTTCTTTGTTGTTGTATTTTTCTCTTATATAATGAAACTTAATATCTATATGTTTGCTTCGTTTGTGAACAGTTGGATTTTTCACTGCGAATTACGCCCCTTGATTATCCGAAAAAAATGTCGTAGCCGTGTTGACGTGATTAGTGAAGCCCATCTCATTTAGTAGGCTTCGTAAAAATGATATTTCTTTGGACCCTTGACACATGCCGATGTATTCGGCTTCCATCGAGCTCAAAGATACTACGGATTGCTTTTTCGACTCCCATGCCACTGGACTTCCAGCAAAGAAAACAACGTACCCACTAACTGATTTTCGGTCAGTGGAGTCGGATCCCCAGTCGGCATCTGTGTAGCAAAATAAACCATTAGTATTAAATGAATATGTAGTTATACCTTTCGCTGTGTTGTGTAAATAACGAAGTACACGCTTTGCCGCCACAAAATGTTCATGATGAGGATGACAATTAAACTGTGACAATTTTGAAACTGTGTACGCTATATCTGGTCTGGATATCATCGATAAGTAAGTCAGTGAACCAATAAGGCTTTGGTACACTTTCGCATCGAAAACTTTATTACAATTTTTGTCCTCACATTTAACCAATACAGTACCGCTCGGCAAAGGCGTTGAAGCTGGATTACAATCTTGCATACCCCATTCTTTCAGCAGATCTTGTGTGAATCGATTTTGATGGAGTTGAATGCTATTATTCGCAGAATCTCTTGAAATTTCCATACCCAAAAAATACTGGGTTGGACCCCGGTCTACTGCTTCTACGTGTTTGTTCAACTCTACGACCACTTGCCTAATCTCAGCTTCCGACGAACACGCTATCAGCATATCGTCCACGTATAATCCGATAATTGATGTTTTGCTATTTTGACGACGATAATATACGCAGCTGTCTGTTGCACTTCTTTTGAAACCAATGCTCTGTAGAATTTCGTTGATTTTCCGATTCCACTCTCGGCCCGCTTGTTTTAAGCCATATAGAGCTTTGCTCAGCTTACACACCTTCTCTGGATTATTTTCATCAACAAACATCTCCGGCTGCTTCATAAACACCTCATCTTCTAATTCGCCGTTTAGATATGCCGCAACAATGTCGATGTGATGAACTAACAAGTTGTGATGTGCAGCTAATCCCAAAATTAGCCTTATCGTTGAATAACGCGCTACAGGCGCATACGTCTCATTGTAGTCGACCTTAAATTTCTGGCTACACCCTTTCGCCACTAACCGCGCCTTATGTTTCTCAACAGATCCATCAGCTCGCTTCTTCGTGGTGAACACCCACTTACACCCAATAATATTTGTCGCTGCTGGCTTGTCCACCAGCTTCCAAGTTTGGTTTTTGATCAACGATTCATATTCTCGCTGCATTGAGTTTTTCCATAATTCAGAGCACGCACCTTTCATAGCCTCTTCCACTGTAAGTGGATCACGCTCACAAGGCACCACTTGATTTAATACCTCCTGCGATTGTATTGCGAATATCTTGCGCGGCCTGCCGACTTTACCGGCCCTCATAATTTTTGGTCGCCCTCGCTTGCGCTTATCACCAACATCAAATATTATAGATTCATCACTTTCTTCAGTTTCTGACACCACTGCTGCATCTTCTGACCGTGTTGGCAATTCATCAACACCCTCAAGAACTGCAGTTGGTTCGTTGACATCGATCGAAGACTCTGTCGGTAAATCAAAAAAACTAATCTCTTCAGACCCCTCAGTCTTGTTTGAAAACGCGTTCTCAAAAAAGATTACATCACGCGAAATTATTATTGTTTTGTTGCTCTTGCAATACAACCTATACGCCTTCGACTGGTCTGAGTATCCTACAAACGAGCACTGTTTACCTTTTGGTGCGAACTTTGATTTACCCGGTTTCTTATCTAAACACACACCGTCACACCCAAACACCTTCATGTGACAAACGTTCGGTTTTTTGTTGAACCAGCACTCATACGGCGTTTTAAATTTTAATAGTTTGGTTGGAGCCCTATTGCGAATATAGGTAGCGGTATTCACAGCTTCCGTCCAAAGATTTGTGGGCAATTTCGACCCAACCAGCATGCATCTCGCCATCTCCACTAAGGTTCGGTTCGCACGCTCAGAAACTCCATTCTGCTGCGGAGTGTAACTTACGGTGGTTTGATGGCGAATGCCCCTTCTTCTTAAAAAATCTTTAAATTCGCTACTCAGGTACTCCCGCCCGTTATCGCTGCGTAAAACTTTTAGCTTCATACCCGTTTGGTTTTCTGACCGATTTACAAAATCTTTAAATACGGCCAGCGCCTCTGATTTATTTTTCAAAAAATATGTCCATACATACCGCGAATAGTCATCGATAAAGGTTATGAAATACCTTGAACCGCTTTGAGATGACACGCGCATTGGACCACAAATATCCGTGTGCACAAGTTCTAAACAATTTTTTGTATAAATTGCATTGTTGCTTTTAAATGGCGCTACTTTTATTTTACACTCTGCACAGGTAATGCACGACAACTCATCTGGCAAACTAAAGTTCATACCACGCACCATATTTTGTTTTGATAGTGTTAGCAAATCTCTGTAATTTAAATGCCCAAATCGGCAATGCCACACTTTGCTTTTGTCGTCTTCGATTGCAGACAAAGCACACTCTTTTTGCTTTTTTAGCTCTACACTAAATATGCCACCCACCATATTCGCTTCAAAACACTTTTTGCCACGGTTATCGCACACAACAGCCATACTTTTGTCAAAATTTACTTTATAACCATAACTAATTATTTTGCTCACTGACAAAATATTAGAATGTAAGTCTGGAACAAAAAGAACATTGCGAAGAGTAATTTGCATTTGTGTCGTTTTAACAAAGACGTCGCCTACGCCTTGCGCTAAGACACTCTCGCCACTAGCTAATAAAATTGTTTGTTTACTTTTTTCCAGATTATTAAAGTACTCAATATTTCGACATAGGTGAGAAGAAGCACCGCTATCCAAAATCCAAAGGGTTTTGTTGGTACTTATTGCACTCTCACATGCACTCATGAATTTGGTCTGCGCCTTATTGTTGCACTCCGCTCTAACGTGCCCACGTTTACCACAAGAGTAGCATTGAATATTTCGCCTTCTATTTCCCCTACTGCTGCTGCTGCTACTACTGCTGTTGTTGTTGTCGCTTACTCCACTGCGCTGCTCCGCTTTGTCTGTCTGCTTTCTACTAGTTTTTGCTGCAAACACCTTCTCTGCTCCGCTGCTTTCATACCTGCTTCCACGACGCTGCTCTTCTTCCAAAATTTTCACCTTTAAATGCTCCAAGGTCGGCAAATTATCGCGACTCTCCATAGCAACTACAAAGCTTTCCATCTCGTCTGGCAAACTGCACAACAACAAAATGCATAAAAGTTCTTCAGGTACAGCTATGTCGATTTCACGTAGATTTTCAGCTATGTTACAAAAATTATTTATTTGAACCGACATTTTTTCGTCGCTTTTGAGTTGAAAACGAAATAAGCTTTTAAATAAACTAACTTTTTTTGATGGAGTCTTTGCGCGGTACACTTCTTGCAATTTTATCCAAGCTTCAGCCGCATGCTGGCATTGTTTTATATGCAGGAGCTCCGACGGTTTGACGCACAGTGTTATTGTAGCTAATGCTTTTTGGTCACTTGTTTCCCACTTACTTTTAATTAAAGCACCAGCACCTTCTGGCAAAGGAGTAGTTATTACATCCCAATAGTCCATTGTAATTAACAAGCTCCTCATTTGCAGGGACCAACTCTCGTAGTTTTCACCATTTAATTTTTCAATATTTAGCACGGAACCGTTGCTCATTTTTATTACAAAATTTGTTGACTCGTTACCCAAAAAATACACGATATAAATTAAACTTTATCGACCGACTTTTTGTAACTAATATTTTACATTAAACTTTTCGAATCACGTGTCTATATGAGGCTGTGCCCATAACCTTATGTAAGTGTAGTTAGACCAATTAATAAACACGACCGTTCTAGTTAATGCACTTTATTCGAGTAAGTAAGAAAAGAGTACAAAGTAATGTTCATCGCTATACGAATACCATATAAAGAAGGAATGTGAATTTGGTTTGTTCCTTTACTATTCTAACAGAAATAAAAAAAATAAAAATAAAAATAAAAAAATAAATAAATAAAGTTATTTCGAAAAAAATAAAATAAAATAAAACAAATAAAATAAAATAAAATAAAATAAAATAAAATAAAATAAAATAAAATAAAATAAAATAAAATAAAATAAACTAAAATAAAATAAAATAAAATAAAATAAAATAAAATGAAATAAAAAAATAAAAAATAAAGTAAAAATAAATAAAAATAAAATAAAATAAATAATGAATGGTTTTTGCCGGCTCGAGGTCAGAAATTCAACTTAGAAAAATAAAAACAACAAAGTTTCTATTTGGTTTTTTTTTCGATATATTTCGGCTACACTTCGGTGACCATCATCAGATCAGGAAAAAAAAAGTAAAAAAATTAAAAAATATATAATAAAAATAAAATAAAAAAATAGAAACAAAAATAAAATAAAATACAATAAATTAACACAAATATATACCAAATTCTGAAAAGAAGGCGTAAAAATAAAAATCACTTCCTATTTACTCAGACTTGCTAGCTTTGTCAACTGCTCGCTAATTATTAAATTTCCTTTGACTAGCTTATTTTTTTTTATTTTTAGAAATTGTAGCGCACTTTGTTTACAAGTTTGTTATAGAACAAAAAACATTTTAGCCATCGCGCGAAACAGTTGCGGTTAAAATTTTCTTTCCGGTTAGTGCGGTTTCCCATTACATTTTTTTCTTATTTATTTATTTTTTTTTTTGCAGTTTTTATAAAACCTTTTTTCTCATATTCTTTTTAAAATAAGCGTAAATAATCACGCTTGACTGCATTTTAATTTCCCTAAGCGCATTACAAATTATTCAGCCAAGATTTTAACTAACTAAATATTTACACTTCAAGTAAAAAAAAAAGAAAATTGAAATTTTTGCTGTTGTAAACTGGACTACTGGAACATACATAGCTACTCATAAACGACCGACCACAATGACCACGAAAAATAATAATTGGCAAATATAAGTGAAACAAAATGCTACACCGCCACAAAACGCCACTTGGCTAAGACCTTTAAACCCAAACGAGGGAGACCTAACAGAAAGCAGACTTGCATACTAAAAAATTTATATAAAAAAATTAAAAAAAAAAAAAAAAAACAGAAAAAATGTTGGAAAGCATAACGTCGAAACAATTTTCCGCTTATGAGCACTTAAGCACTTACAATA
>CAXKVI010000088.1:112500-115000 GCA_964058755.1 Campiglossa producta | reverse complement strand
TTAATTTCACTTCATTTACTTTTTTATTTAATTTAGTTTGATTTTATTTATTATATTAACTTAATTTTATTTATTATTTTAATTTTTATTTTACTGTTTTTTTTTTTTATTTTTTTAAATCTTATTTATTCTATTCATTTTTAATTTATTTTATTTCATTTCAAATTATATTATTTTATTTTATGTTACTTTTTGTTATTTGTTTTTTGTTTTTATTTTCATTTATTTTGTTTATTTTTTTCTTATTTGGTTAATATGTATCTTATCTTACTACGAGAGATCCATTTATTTGCTGCAAAACCCAGAAAATTTCCTATCTAAAAAACCGCAACTGGTTATATAATTTTCCCCTCAACCGGATCTCCAACCACTCCACCGGCTTTCTTGTTCAATTTTTAGTCTGCCTCAGCATCACATTTCGCTCGAAGCTAAACTAATTAAAATTGGCCCAAAACAATGCCGAGTGACTTGCTGGCTCCTCCAGTGGCGGTTTGGCGTCTAGCTTTTAGCTTTTACGCCAACCGGCTGGCAGACAACCACACATCTGCATATGTTGGCTAAAATTTTATTCTGCCAATTTTTTTCTTGCTGCTACTACAACACTTCAAAGTGTAGCCAGTTCACTTCGGCAGACAGTCGGTTAGTTTGGTTAGTTGGTACGGCGGTAGCGCTTTGGCACGCAGTTGTTGTATCGAAATTACTGTTTTTCAGAACTGTTTGATATGCATACTCCAGGCGCACATTGTTGTTGTTGTTGTTGTTGGACGATGATGCTTGTGGTTACGGTTACCGCTCTCAAAACAACCAACCACTAATATTAATAATAATAAGTGATCTGCTTTGAACTGCCAAAGGAATACCGAACGGCTAATATATGGCTCTGCAATAACAACAATAGCAAATATATCAACATATTGCATTTAATATTGTCTTCAAGTTAATATTTTTTCTGATTTTTTTTCATTTATTGCTTGAAACCATAATGTTCTCAGGTGCTATTGGCTGGTCTTGGCCTTGCCGGCTGGCATATACAATTATATTGGCGCAATCCTTGCGGGTTGTTGCCACTTTTAGCCGCAGGCGAGACAACAAAATTATTTAGTTGAAACTTCGTTTGTCTTGAGCGTACACAAAAAAAGTGTTCAGACATGAGTGGACCAAATGAACGAGCTCTCGGGGTATGTATTTTATATCGAGTAGAATGGAGCTGCGTTGCATGGCAAGTGCTGATTGTGCGACATTGTGGTCGTGCTGCGTCTGTTCACTACCGTTTCAGTTGCCAGTTGGCCTTCTGTTTAAGGACCTGCTGCAGTCCGAGTTTTGAATACCAAATATGTGTTGCATGCAATCTGTTGCACTGATGGCAAAAGATGAGAAAATTATATATGTATAATCCCACTCAATGTGGAAGGCATTAAAATTGGTGGAATATATTTTAGAGAAGTAAGAGGCACTCGTTCGTTTTTTATTTAATTTAATTTTATTTAATTTCATCTCCTTTAATTTAATTTAATTTTATTTTATTTTATTTTATTTTATTTTATTTTATTTTATTTTATTTTATTTTATTTTATTTTATTTTATTTTATTTTATTTTATTTTATTTTATTTTATTTTATTTTATTTTATTTTATTTTATTTTATTTTATTTTATTTTATTTTATTTTATTTTATTTTATTTTATTTTATTTTATTTTATTTTATTTTATTTTATTTTATTTTATTTTATTTTATTTTATTTTATTTTATTTTATTTTATTTTATTTTATTTTATTTTATTTTATTTTATTTTATTTTATTTTATTTTATTTTATTTTATTTTATTTTATTTTATTTTATTTTATTTTATTTTATTTTATTTTGTTTTATTTTATTTTATTTTATTTTATTTTATTTTGTTTTATTTTATTTTATTTTATTTTATTTTATTTTATTTTATTTTATTTTATTTTATTTTATTTTATTTTATTTTTTTATTTTATTTTATTTTATTTTTTTATTTTATTTTATTTTATTTTGTTTTATTTTATTTTATTTTATTTTATTTTATTTTATTTTATTTTATTTTATTTTATTTTATTTTATTTTATTTTATTTTATTTTATTTTATTTTATTTTATTTTTTTTATTTTACTTTATTTTATTTTATTTTATTTTAATTTATTTTATTTTATTTTATTTTATTTTAATTTATTTTTTTTTATTTTATTTTATTTTATTTTGTTTTATTTTATTTTATTTTATTTTATTTTATTTTATTTTATTTTGTTTTATTTTATTTTATTTTATTTTATTTTATTTTATTTTATTTTATTTTATTTTGTTTTATTTTATTTTATTTTATTTTATTTTATTTTATTTTATTTTATTTTGTTTTATTTTATTTTATTTTATTTTGTTTTATTTTATTTTATTTTATTTTATTTTATTTTGTTTTATTTTATTTTATTTTATTTTATTTTATTTTATTTTATTTTATTTTATTTTATTTTATTTTATT
>CAXKVI010000088.1:107500-110000 GCA_964058755.1 Campiglossa producta | reverse complement strand
AAATAAAATAAAATAAAATAAAATAAAATAAAATAAAATGAAATAAAATAAAATAAATTAAAATAAAATAAAATAAAATAAAATAAAATAAAATAAAATAAAATAAAATAAAATAAAATAAAATAAAATAAAATAATGTAATATAAAATAAAATAAAATAAAATAAAATAAAATAAAATAAAATAAAATTAAATAAAATTAAATAAAATTAAATAAAATTAAATAAAATTAAATAAAATAAAATAAAATAAAATAAAATAAAATAAAATAAAATAAAATAAAATAAAATAAAATAAAATAATGTAATATAAAATAAAATAAAATAAAATAAAATAAAATAAAATAAAATAAAATAAAATAAAATTAAATAAAATTAAATAAAATAAAATAAATAAAATAAAATAATGTAATATAAAATAAAATAAAATAAAATAAAATAAAATAAAATAAAATAAAATTAAATAAAATTAAATAAAATTAAATAAAATTAAATAAAATAAAATAAAATAAAATAAAATAAAATAAAATAAAATAAAATAAAATAAAATAATGTAATATAAAATAAAATAAAATAAAATAAAATAAAATAAAATAAAATAAAATAAAATAAAATAAAATAAAATTAAATAAAATTAAATAAAATAAAATAAATAAAATAAAATAAAATAAAATAAAATAAAATAAAATAAAATAAAATAAAATAAAATAAAATAAAATAAAATAAAATAAAATAAAATAAAATAAAATAAAATAATGTAATATAAAATAAAATAAAATAAAATAAAATAAAATAAAATAAAATAAAATTAAATTAAATAAAATAAAATAAATAAAATAAAATAAAATAAAATAAAATAAAATAAAATAAAATAAAATAAAATAAAATAAAATAAAATAATGTAATATAAAATAAAATAAAATAAAATAAAATAAAATAAAATTAAATAAAATTAAATAAAATAAATAAAATAAAATAAAATAAAATAAAATAAAATAAAATAAAATAAAATAAAATAAAATAAAATAAAATAAAATAAAATAAAATAAAATAAAATAAAATAAAATAAAATAAAATAAAATAAAATAAAATAAAATAAAATAAAATAAAATAAAATAAAATAAAATAAAATAAAATAAAATAAAATAAAATAAAATAAAATAAAATAAAATAAATTAAAATAAAATAAAATAAAAACTAAATAAATTAATTCAAGCTAGCAGGTCTGCAGACGTACTTCTGTCTTAGGCACATGAAGTAGTGTTTTAGGGTCACTTCTTACTCGATTTTTCATATTACAAAATTTTGTGTAGGGTTTGTACTCATATGTAGGTGAGTGTGGGTAAGAAAGGCGTCTTCGCCACACCACGCTCAAAAACAAAAGCCACAGCTCACCAAAGTAAAAATGGGCGAGCTTTTACCAGGTTTGCAACATCAACACACTTTTAATTAAGCGAGCAACATGTTGTGGTCACAAAATATAAACCAAACAACAACAACAATACAACTCCTGCTTAAAACTATCCTTAGCAGAAGACGTTTCCAAAAGGTAGAAATTATTATTTTATATATTCGAGCTGAAATAGTAACATAACCAATTTTAATTTTGTTTTTGCTGTGCCACAATGCGAGTTGAGGGGCGTTACCAAGGTGTGTTGGTTGATGACTAAGGCGGCGGTGGCGTCGCTGGGTTGTTGCTCGGGAGGTGCAGATTTGCACGTTCTCAGTCTCCTTTTATGAATTTATCTTTAGGTAGATATGTTTGTTACAAATGAATGCTTGTCAGACTTTGCAAAATTAGTTAAGTTGCAAGGATTATTAATTATGGGGTTGTAGGCTGGCTGGCGGGTTGGCCAATGCACAAAGATACGCACACAGCGCACCAATCTTAACCAACTCAGCCAAAGTAGAGCGCGCTGAGTCACAACGCAGCTAACAAGAATTATTTAAATGGTGGGAATTCACCTCGGCTGCTGGCTCTGAGCAAACCATGAACTAAGAAGATCAATGTGCTCACCTTGACTTTTATGAATTTGGAAGTCTGCCATTGTGAATTATGTTATTTTTGTTGACACAAAACCGCATTGAGTAAATTCCTTTTCGAAAATGCATTAAATTTTGTTGGAAACTTTTACTTGTTTCTTGGTTTGTTGTGGCAAACCTGCAATTTGTTGTTGTTGTCTATAATTTTAAGGCGCAAATAGCAGGTTTCAAAACTCATTTTCGGCTTAGCCAGAAACATGTACAAGAAAATTGTGAAGTTCTAATAGCAATTTAATTTTATAATAATCCTAAATTAAATTAGTACATGGTGTTTGATATGAAAATTATTTAGTGCAACAACATATAATGTTGACTTTGGATAGAGATTCGCATTTGTTGTGAAAAAAGTTTTTTCTGTAGAAAGTCTTGGCAATTTTTTGACAGCCAGCACAATATATATGTACATATGTATGTAGGTACCTAAAATATGCAAAAAAAAAAAAAAAATAAAATAAAATA
>CAXKVI010000088.1:90000-105000 GCA_964058755.1 Campiglossa producta | reverse complement strand
TAAAATAAAATAAAATAAAATAAAATACAATAAAATAAAAAAAAAATAAAATAAAATAAAATAAAATAAAATAAAATAAAATAAAATAAAATAAAATAAAATAAAATAAAATAAAATAAAATAAAATAAAAAAAAATAAAAAAAAATAAAATAAAATAAAATAAAATAAAAAAAAAAAAAAAAAATAAAACAAAATAAAAAATAAAATAAAATAAAAGAAAATAAAACAAGTAAGGAAGTCTATGTTCGGGTAAACTGAACATTAAATACCCAGCGGTAGTTTGATTTTCGAAATATTCCATTTCGGAAGTGGGTGTGGTTGGAAAGCGATTTCGTCCAATTACATCAGGAATACTCCCTATTATGCTAGTATACCTTGTACCAATTTCATCGTCCTACCGTGATCAGTTTAAAAGTTATGACCCGTGAAATTTTCAAATATGCCTCCCTGAAAAGTGGGCGGTGCCGCGCCTACTTTTAAAAATGTATGAAAAAATCATAATAGAATGACTAAGGGGTTCATCCTACCAAACTATATCATTTTAGCCATTTCCGTTAGCGAATTATATCAATTTAGTTGATTTTCGAAGCTTTCGATATCGAAAGTGGGCGTGGTTGGAAAGCGACTTTATCCAATTTCATCCTCAAAATGACCCCAAAATGATCCCAAAATGACCCCTAAATAATCTCAAAATATCCCAAAACGACTCCAAAATGATTCCAAAATGACCCCAAAATAAACTCAAAATAATCCCGAAATGATGGTAAAATTACCCCGAAAGGATCCCAAATTAACCCCAAAATGGCCTCCCAAAATTATCGCAAAATTACCACAAAAAGACCCCAAAATGACTCCAAAATAATCCCGAAAAGACCCGAAAATGATCCCAAAAAGACCCAAAAATGGCTCCAAAATGATCCCAAAAATTATAACTATTCCGCTCAAATTTAGAAGACTGGTCTAAATATTGGTCGATAACTCCGAAATCGGCCGATAACTTTGTAATCGGTCGAGTTATCGAAATAAAGCTTATATTAAATTTTAAATTAGACGTCTAGTAGTGCAACAGTGAAGGTTTCATTAAATCCTATTCAGCAGTTTTTGAGTGATACCTCAACAAACATACAGACAAATAGAAAGAAATTAAAATTTTTTATATGTAGATATAATATTCAGGACATTCAAGAAAAAGTTATACTTTTCCTACAGGATATTTATAAAAATTTTTTGTTTTCACATCCTCAAACAATTATGCAACTGCGATGCATGTTATTACAAACAACCTTCGAATGAAAAGTGAAAATTTATGAAAAACAAATTTCTATCGCTTCACGCTACGCAAATTAAAGTCAAACGCCACACGCCACCGCTCAAGCAACTGTCGCTCTAGCGGCGCGCGATGAAATCTGACAGAAGTTTCATTAGTGACTGACAACTGACAAGCTGTTGTAAAACG
The DNA here is from genome assembly GCA_964058755.1 of Campiglossa producta. Classification (NCBI taxonomy): domain Eukaryota; kingdom Metazoa; phylum Arthropoda; class Insecta; order Diptera; family Tephritidae; genus Campiglossa; species Campiglossa producta. The sequence continues at coordinate 103,543 of CAXKVI010000088.1, read as the reverse complement.
TTTTCTGCCACGCACTTCACTTCACTTTCAACGTCAGATGTGCGGCTCAGTGGTTTGTGCGTATGTTGCTGCATGCTGCAAGGATGAGTGGCGTTGATCCTTGTATTTACATGATTGTACAACACAAATATGTGCTAACAGACGAACGCGCTTCCTTGTTTTTATATAATTTCTTTTTTGTAATATTTTTTTTTTTTTGTAGGTACTCCACATTTGTTGCATTCACTTTTCAATTTTTCACTTTCACAATTTCCATTTCGTTGGCGCAACAGCTGCTCTATCCTTGGCATCGCAGTGCGTTTTGTCTATAGGCATGTATATATGTGCGTGTCTGGCATTTGTTCAAGTGACCACAACAACAACAACACCATTTCGACCATTTGTTGCGCTTGCGCGCTCTTCCCACAACGACCAAACACCACTCGCTAACCAGCGACACTCGATTGAACATGCGTAAAATGTCAAACGATTGACTGCTGGTTGCCCTTAAGCGCCCCTTAAATGTGTGTCGCTGTACGTGGTTGGGTTGTCACTGAGGAAAAAAACTGAGGTTTAATAAAATAACATTTTTATTATGTTTCTGATAATATCCTTGACAAATATGATAACGTTTAACATGTGTGTGTGCGTGGATGTGGTAAAAGTGACTGCTGGCGGCGAAGGAAGGTAGCGGATAAATAAAAACGAAAGAAGTGGAAGGCATTGCAATGTGCGGATAGCACAGACAGGCTGGTTCATGTAGATGGGCAGGAGCAACTAAGAGGTCCTTTATTTTCTTTTCTTTTTTCTTAATTTAACTTAGTTTTTTTTTTATACTCAGCGTACTAGTACAAGGGTATTATAATTTTGTCCACATAACGGTACTACGTACAGCACAAAATAATCGAGATAGATATAAAGTTCCATATATGAAAGTTCTTAGGTTAAAAAGAGAAGTTCACTAAAGCATGTCCGTTCGTCTATCCGTTTACACGATAACTTGAGTAGAAATTGAGATATTTGCATGGAATTTTGTATACAGGTAGGCATTTTGGAAAATTCGACTAACTAGTCGCAACTTTAAAACTAATTACGGTAGAACGATGAAATTGGTACAAGCATAATAGGGAGTATACGTGATGTAAATGGATGAAATCGCTTCCCAACCACGCCCCCTTCCGAAATGGAATATTTCGAAAATCATATAAAAACTACCACTGGGTATTTATTGTTCGGTTAAACCGAACTTAGACTTCCTTATTTTATTTTATTTTATTTTATTTTATTTTATTATACCTTTCATGAACATGAAATGGTATTATAACTTTGGTCCGATGTTTGTAAATATGAGAAGAAGAAGAGATAGACCCATCAATAAGTATACCGAAATGATCAGGATGACAACCTGAGTTGATTTAGCCATGTCCGTCTGTCCGTCTGTCCGTCTGTCTGTCTGTCTGTCTGTCTGTCTGTCTGTCTGTCTGTCTGTCTGTCTGTCTGTTTGAACGCAAACTAGTCCCTCAATTTTTGAGATATCTGGCTGAAATTTTGTATGTGGCCACCATTTTGTAATATAGGAATCATTTGTCGGAACTGGCAGGATCGGACCAGTATATCATATAGCCCCCATACAACCGATTGTTCAGATATAAGGTTTTTTGGCCAAAACTTCTGCAATTAAAAAGTTAGGAACGTAAACTTTTGCAACTGGAGTACTTTCTATTTATGTAGTGTATATAGTGAAAATCAACAAGATCGGGCAAATGTAACATATAGCCCCCATACAACCGATTGTTCAGATATAAGGTTTTTTGGCCAAAACTTCCGCAATTAAAAAGTTAGGAACGTAAAATTTTGCGACTGGAGTACTTTCTATTTATGTAGTGTATATAGTGAAAATCAACAAGATCGGGCAAATGTAACATATAGCCCCCATACAACCGATTGTTCAGATATAAGGTTTTTTTGCCAAAACTTCCGCAATTAAAAAGTTAGGAACGTAAAATTTTGCAACTCGAGTACTTTCTATTTATGTAGTGTATATAGTGAAAATCAACACGATCGGGTAAATATAACATATAGCCCCCATACAACCGATTGTTCCGATATTAGGTTATATGGACAAAACTTCTGCAATTAGAAAGTTAGGAGCATACAATTTTACAACTCGAGTACTTTCTATTTATGTAGTGTATGGAGTGAAAATCAACAAGATCGGCCAAGTGTAACATATAGCCCCCATACAACCGATTGTTCAGATATAAGGTTTTTTGGCCAAAACTTCCGCAATTAAAAAGTTAGGAACGTAAAATTTTGCGACTGGAGTACTTTCTATTTATGTAGTGTATATAGTGAAAATCAACAAGATCGGGCAAATGTAACATATAGCCCCCATACAACCGATTGTTCCGATATTAGGTTATATGGACAAAACTTCCGCAATTAGAAAGTTAGGAGCATACAATTTTACAACTCGAGTACTTTCTATTTATGTAGTGTATGAAGTGAAAATCAACAAGATCGGCCAAGTGTAACATATAGCCCCCATACAACCGATTGTTCAGATATAAGGTTTTTTGGCCAAAACTTCCGCAATTAAAAAGTTAGGAACGTAAAATTTTGCGACTGGAGTACTTTCTATTTATGTAGTGTATATAGTGAAAATCAACAAGATCGGGCAAATGTAACATATAGCCGCCATACAACCGATTGTTCCGATATAAGGGTTTTTGGCCAATACTTCCGCATTTAAAAAGTTAGGAACATAAAATTTTGCAACTTGTGTACTTTCTATTTATGATGTGTGTAGAGTGAAAATCAATAAGATCGAGTCATTATGATATACGTATATCTCCCATACAATCGATTGTTCCGGTATAAGAAATTTGGGCCATAACTACCGCCAATTAAAAAGTTAGGAACGTAAAATATTGCACCTTTAGTAGTTTCCACATATGTAATGTGTATAGTGTAAGTCAGTACAATTGGACACGTATGATATATAGACTTCATACAATCGATTGTTCCGATAACTCGGATCCTATTATTTTGTAAGTTTTTTTTAATTATAACAAAGAAGTGTAATGTGTAAAGCATCCCTGTCCCTGTCCCATGAATCCCACATGATACACGTTAGCAATTTTGTACCGTGTTTTATAGGCTCATGTATCATACCTGATACATAACACGTGTATCTTGAAAAACCTCTCGATTACTTTGATGAATCACATACGGAACACATTTTTATACCTTTCATGAACATGAAATGGTATTATAACTTTGGTCCGATGTTTGTAAATATCAGAAGAAGAAGAGATAGACCCATCAATAAGTATACCGAAATGATCAGGATGACGAGATGAGTTGATTTAGCCATGTCCGTCTGTCCGTCTGTCCGTCTGTCCGTCTGTCCGTCTGTCTGTCTGTCTGTCTGTCTGTCTGTCTGTCTGTCTGTCTGTCTGTTTGAACGCAAACTAGTCCCTCAGTTTTTGAGATATTTGGCTGAAATTTGGTATGCGGCCACCATTTTCCAATATAGGAATCATTTGTCGGAACCAGCAAGATCGGACCAATATAACATATAGCTCCCATACAACCGATTATTCCGATAAACGGATTTTGGGCTATAACTCCTGTAATTAAACACGAAGGAACTTGAAATTTTATAAGTGTTGCTATTTTGATATGTGAAATATCGATGCTGAAAATCATAGAGATGGGATATATATTTCACATAGCTCCCATACAATCGATTATTCCGATAAACGGATTTTGGGCTATAACTCCTGTAATTAAACACGTAGGAACGTGAAATTTTGTAAGTATTGCTATTTTTATATGTGAAATATCGATGTTGAAACTCATAGAGATGGGATAAATATTTCACATAGCTCCCATACAATCGATTATTCCGATAAACGGATTTTGGGCTATAACTCCTGTAATTAAACACGTAGGAACGTGAAATTTTGGACGTATTGCTATTTTTATATATGAAATATCGATGTTGAAAATCATCGAGATTGGATAAATATTTCACATAGCCCCCATACAATCGATTGTTCCGATAAACGGATTTTGGTAGATAACTCCTGTAATTATATAGGTAGGAACGTGAAATTTTGGAAGTATCGCTATTTTTATATGCGAAATATCGATGTTGAAAATCATTGAGATGGCATAAATATTTCACATAGCTCCCATACAATCGATTATTCCGATAAGCGGATTTTGGGCTATAAGTCCTGTAATTAAACACATAGGAACGCGAAATTTTGGAAGCATCGCTATTTTTATATGTAAAATATCGATGTTGAAAATCATTGAAATGGGATAAATATTTCACATAGCCCCCATACAATCCATTGTTCCGATAAACGGATTTTGGTAGATAACTCCTGTAATTATATCGGTAGGAACGTGAAATTTCGTAAATGTTGCTATTTTAGAATGTGGAATGTCGATGTTAAAAATCAATGAGATTGGACCAATATAACACATCGTCCCCATATAATCGATAGCTCCGATAATTTCGGTATGAGCTAAAGTTAAATTCACACAGGCTGTACTGGGGATCAAACAGTGAAAATCGTGACGCTTATTCATGAAAGGTATTTAGCCTTCGGCACAGCCGAAGACAGCTTTCCTTACTTGTTTTATTTTATTTTATTTTATTTTATTTTATTTTATTTTATTTTATTTTATTTTATTTTATTTTATTTTATTTATTTTTTTTTTTTCACTTTATTTCATTTTATTTCATTTTTTTAATTTTATTTTATTTTAATTTTTTACTTTACCTTTTTTTTTATTTTTTTTCATTTCACTTGATTTCATTTTATTTCATTTTATTTATTATCAATTAATTTTATCTAGGTTAATTCTAGATAAATTGACTGTTTTTGTGTGTGTAAATTAAAATATTCCCGCCATATGCTCCTCTCCTTCGAAATTTCCTTCTGGGTATAATATTCTCATAAATAAAAGTGAAAATGAGAAACACTTTCTAATAATTTGTTTAATTAATTCGCCTAATTTTTTCATCCTTAATCCCCCCACAATTTGTAACCGTATCCAACATATTTGAATTCGGACAACTCGACAGCGCGCAGTTGTGGCTGTCAGCCAAGATCACAACCAAAAAAAAAAACTGAACAGATGAGAACATGTGTTGCGTTAGCAAGTTAACAAGGATCGTTTGGCTCTTTTGTTTTATAAATTTCAATAGATCTATTGTTGTTGTGAATTGTTTGTGGAAATGATGCGGCAACAAAATTTTGCAATTTATTTTAAACGATTATGAGTTTTGACGCGTGTTGTTTTGTTAATGATCTATGTAGCGAAACAAAGTCGATTGCGTATTTAGAATTGATGTTGTGGCACATATGGGACGAGTGAATGGCGGCTACATATCTATTGTGTATCAAATTTATTTGATAATATTTTAAAGAAAAATTAGATTCTGTTGTCCACGTGCTGGCGTGCCCAATTAAATTAATTCATATCGATATGAGAAACTTTCGTAGATTATGCTGAAGATCAGCAGATGTTCGTTTTGGGTCAAACCACTGCTAAGCTAGCTATTTACAAAATGTTACGTCAGCATATTAGTTTTGTGGGTTTAACAATTTTGATAAGTTTTCAATGTAATTTAAGAAGTTTTTGTTGAGACCTAAAGTAATATTTTGTAAGATACGATCGATAGTTGTAGAGATCAATGATCACTGCTTCGAGAGTTTCTAAGATACAAAAAAATATAGATAAATGCAATGAAACAAAAAAAAGTAAAAATAATATAAACTAAAAAGATAAAAAAATAAAATTTTTTTTTTTTAATTAAACGAAATAAAAAAAAATTTGAAAAATTAAATAGAAATAAAGTAAAATAAAAAAGGACGTTTGGCACTCGTGGACTGCCGCAGTAAAGCTATTGCATATTATCAACTTATGCTAGGCCCGTACGCAGCGGTGGGGGTTTTGAATTTCAAAATCACCCCCTGCGTACGGGCCTGTATCAAATAATTATCAGTTACGGTTTTTTTTTTTGACTCAGTCGCCACGGACAAAGCCCGCAATAAAATCTATGCAAAAGCTCACAATTTTTTAAAATATTTAACTTCAACTTTATTTTTAACTTTAACTTCAACTTCAACTTCAACTTCAGTTTCAACTTCAACTTCAACTTCCACTTCAACTTCAACTTCATTTTCAACTTCAACTTCAATTTCAATTTCAACTTCAACTTCAACTTCAATTTCAACTTCAACTTCAATTTCAACTTCAACTTCAATTTTAACTTCAACTACAACTTCAACTTCAACTTCAACTTCAGCTTCAATTTCAACTTCAACTTCAACTTCAATTTTAACTTCAACTTCAACTTCAAGTTCAACTTCAGCTTCATCTTCAACTTCAACTTCAACTTCAATTTCAACTTCAACTTCAACTTCAACTTCAACTTCAACTTCAACTTCAATTTCAACTTCAACTTCAACTTCAACTTCAACTTCCACTTCCACTTCAACTTCAACTTCAATTTCAATTTCAACTTCAACTTCAACTTCAACTTCAATTTCAACTTCAATTTCAACTTCAATTTCAATTTCAACTTCAACTTCAACTTCAACTTCAACTTCAACTTCAACTCCAACTTCAATTTCAACTTCAACTTCAATTTCAACTTCAACTTCAACTTCAACTTCCACTTCCACTTCAACTTCAACTCCAACTTCAATTTCAACTTCAACTTCAACTTCAATTTCAACTTCAACTTCAACTTCAACTTCAACTTCAACTTCAATTTTAACTTCAACTTCAACTTCAATTTCAACTTCCACTTCAACTTCAACTCCATCTTCAATTTCAACTTCAACTTCAATTTCAACTTCATCTTCAACTTCAGCTTCAACGTCAACTTCAACTTACACTTCAACTTCAACTTCAACTTTAATTTCAACTTCAACTTCCACTTCAACTTCAACTTCAACTTCAATGTCCACTTCAACTTCAACTTCAATTTCAACTTCAACTTCAACTTCAACTTCAACTTCAACTTCAACTTCAACTTCAACTTCAACTTCAACTTCAACTTCAACTTCAACTTCAATTTTATCTTCAACTTCAACTTCCACTTCAACTTCAACTTCAGCTTCAACGTCAACTTCAACTTCCACTTCCACCTCAACTTCAACTTCAACTACAACTTCAACTTCAACTTCAACTTCAACTTCAACTTCAACTTCAACTTCAATTTCAACTTCAACTTCAACTTCAACTTCAACTTCAACTTCCACTTCAACTTCAACTTCAACTTCAATGTCCACTTCAACTTCAACTTCAATTTCAACTTCAACTTCAACTTCAACTTCAACTTCAACTTCAACTTCAACTTCAACTTCAACTTCAACTTCAACTTCAACTTCAACTTCAATTTTATCTTCAACTTCAACTTCCACTTCAACTTCAACTTCAACTTCAATTTCAACTTCAACTTCAACTTCAACTTCAACTTCAACTTCAACTTCAACTTCAACTTCAACTTCAATTTCCACTTCAACCTCAACTTCAACTTCAATTTCAAAGTCAAAGTCAAAGTCAAAGCCAAAGTCCAAGTCCAAGTCAAAGTCAAAGTCAAAGTCAAAGTCAAAGTCAAAGGTCAAGTCCAAGTCAAAGTCAAAGTCAAAGTCAAAGTCCAAGTCAAAGGGAAAGCCCAAGTCAAAGTCAAAGTTAAAGTTAAGGTTAACTTTAAACCTTTTCGGACCTTTTCGCGGTGCCAAGCCCGTGATAAAATCTATGCAATAGCTAAAAAATAAATAAAGAAAATAAAAACATAAAATTAAAAAAATAAATTAAAATGAAATTAAAAAAAAACATAAAATAATAAAATAAAAATAAAATAAAATAAAATAAATTAAAACAAAATAAAATAAAATAAAATAAAATAAAATAAAATAAAATAAAATAAAATAAAATAAAATAAAATAAAATAAAATAAAATAAAATAAAATAAAATAAAATAAAATAAAATAAAATAAAATAAAATAAAATAAAATAAAATAAAATAAAATAAAATAAAATAAAATAAAATAAAATAAAATAAAATAAAATAAAATAAAATAAAATAAAATAAAATAAAATAAAATAGAATCAAATAAAATAAAATAAAATAAAATCAAATAAAATAAAATAAATAAAAATAATGAAATAAAATAAAATAAAATAAAATAAACTAAAAAAAATAAAAATAAAAAAATAAAATAAAATAAAAAAATAAAAAAAATAAAATGAATTAAAATAAAATTAACTAAAAAAAAAATAAAACAAAATAACTAAAAATAAAAAATAATTAATTTTGATCATAAACATATAAATGCGCCATAACCTATAAATAAGCCAATACCTATGATCAATAAAATAAAGACATCACTCCCTCTTCCAAACACTGTAAGTAAAGTACACAGACACGACTTAAAAAAAATTCACATAAAAATTCCTCCAAAATAATATCGGATTGTCATAACTTATTGCTGCTGAAAATGAAATTGAGTCGTCAGCCATAAGAAAGGCAATAAAACCACAACACCTTACGAAATTATTACAGCAACCAAAACAAACCATACCAGCGGAGAAAAACAATAAAAAACTCAAAAAAAAGGCCCAAAAAAATATTTACGATAATGATCTTGTCAATTCATTCCGCCTTTTCACTCGGCCAATATATCACCTTGTGTGCGGTTATTGATTTTTTTTATTATTTATTTGTTTGTTAGCTGTGTTTGTTGCTACTGCAAGCATTCACTGACTGCATACATACTACTGCACTGATATCACCGTGAGATAATGACTTGTGTAACTGTTTTATTTATGATGGCTCAAATTCTCACACTGTTTCTTTGGCACTTTCAAAATTCTACGGAGAAAGTACTCAACGTACATTGCAGAGTGTGTAAATATGCCGTAAATGATCGCAACAATAAAATGCTCGATCGTTTGATTGTACATCGATCGGTGTTGAATCTAGTGTTGTTTGCCATATTAAATTCATGTCCTTATCTATCATCCGTTGTATTTTTGTGCACGTTTGCTGGTTGTGGCATTGTATTCGGCATATTAAGTGGCATAATCGTTTTTCACGCCAATTCAAACGAAAGGACTTTTTTCTTCGTGATGCAAGCGTTAGATGACATTTCAGAAAAGAAAAAAAATAATCCGATACGTGTCTACAAATTCTTATTGACATTTACGATGATGTCTCAATTTTCTTTACCTTCTTCGAATTTATTTAGTAGCCTAATCTTTTAATCCTTAATGTTTTACAGTTATTTTCTTGTTTATTTTCATCATTTGAAAGGAAAAGGATTACCCCAGGCGATGGAATATTTTTAGGAAACACTTAAATTATGTCACTCACATTCGATTTTGTGGAAAAAATTTTCGTCCTTGAATTTGATCTAAGGTTTGTCGCAAATGCTTCCAGAACCATTAGAGAGGTAGGTTCAAATGGCTGCGGCAAAGGCACATTTAGGCCAGTTTTGAAAGGCCTGTTGTGATACCATCAACATTAGGAAAGGCAGTCCCTGGACCCGGCGGTATGGAAAATCTCTGAGTTGTTGGGATACTCCACTTAGCAGAATCCCGGGACTGACAACCGACACCGTTACGCCTCATCGAACCATTTAGATGAATTGATGAAGGTAATCAAGTCCTTTATGTCCAGATCTGCGATCTGGCGTAGGCTATCCAGGAAGGGAACTCACAACAAGTGCTTTGTCGCGCCGCTTAAAGCCTGGCAGTTTCAGATGAGGTGCTCCACCCTTCCCTCCTCCTCATCATCTTTCAAACTTCTAACACAACGTTATTTTAAGCTCGTGTTGAATAACTTCACTTCGTGTATAATTAATATGTTTTCCTGTTAAATTAACATGAAGGCCAGTTAAAAAACTTGACTTCGTGTTAAATGAACATGATTCCCTGTTCAATTAACATGACTTCCTTTTAAATATCAAATGATAGGTATTTTCAGCCGTATTCCAAATATAGCCATTTCAAGCTGGGTTGCAACCTAGGGTTGCCACCTAACCGCAATATATTTATATTGTCGTATATCTCGGGTACTGCTAGACCGATTCGGATAAAATTTCGCATATAGACAACTTAAATCATTCTAAGATTATATAAATGGGTGCTGCCACTTAGGGCCGTTTACAGGGTTGCCACCTATCCCATTTTTTTCTAAATATAGAGCTAGATATGCCAATATGGGTATCAAATGAAATACATTTTCGGCCGTATTCCAAATATATTAATTTCACGCAGGGTTACCACTTGGGGTTGCCACCTGACTGCAATTTATTTATTTATTGTATATCTCGGGAACTGCTTGACCGATTTGGATAAAATTTGGCACATAGATAATTTGATTCATTTTCAGATTATATGCGTTGCCACTTGAGGCGGTTTACAGGGTTGCCACCTATCTCGATTTTTTTTAATTAAATATTGAGCAAGATATGCCAATATGGGTATCAAATGAAAGCTAGTTTCGCCGTATTCCAACGATGAAATATTTAAGCAGAGTTGAAACCTAGGGTTGCCAACTAACCGCATTTTATTTATTCTTTCTTATTTCGCCCACTATTTCGTTTGCTTATTGACCCATTAGGATGCAATTTTTTTCCAGCTGGGTGTTGCCACTTGCGGTGTGTTACGGGGTTGCCACCTATTTGGTTTTTATGAAAATCTCTTTTGGAAAGCTTATACTGTTGGTAGCTAAGATTTGGTGACAACTTCGAGGAATACCGAGCAACCTCGGTACTTTAAAGTTAATTTGAATAAAATAAAATTTTTGATTGACGCAAAATTCAAAACCAATTGTTACAAATATATTTTTCTTTATTATTTATCAAGATTGAAAAATTTATCAAGAACGCAGAATCGGGCGGTAAAATTAAACAAACTAGAAAACGGTAGCACACAGCTCCATCCATTTTACTAGAAGCGCACTTTAAAACCAATAATCTAAACAGGTAGTCGAATTTCCACTTTTAACTCATTGAAGGTCCAGCTCAAAGTTGATTACCAAACTCCGAAAGAACTTTTGTAAAATCCTTACATGCATGCGTACCGACACTCTTCATTAGCCACCTTCAACGGCGGCATCCTTTATGCTTCCTATTTAAGTCAATTAAAGTGGCGCTTCACGCAAATAAATGACCCGTCAAAATTGTACTCCAAGTATCCATTATATTCAACTTATTGTCTACTCAAAACGCCAAGCGACTCATCTTACACAACGTCAATCAACGAGGTTGTTAAACATTTCAGCAAGTCGCCAATGGCCAACTTCAATACGCTGATGATCAGCACTCGCAGACGAACTCCCTCAACAACTTCTTAGTCCAATAAAAATGAAATAAAGGACCACTCAAGTAGCAATAATCTTACAAACACACGCGAACTCTCTTGTTTTGTAGCCAAACGAATTCATCATTCCATAAAGTAATCAAGTACAACATTTTGTACGAGTAGTATACGAAATAGCGCTGGCTGACGTAGATACTGGTTAATGGTCGCCAACCAACATTTTGAGTCATTCATTCATTCATGGATGCCGTTGCAGCACCAGCGCGCTGGTAGAGAAACCCATCATTATAGACACGCCTGATTTCGTGTTTGGCGCGACTGTGTTTCTTCGCCTCTTAAGCGCCGGCCCAAAACGCCCACTGCTCTTTGTTGCTTTTGTAGAAAGCGTCCGCACCTTGATATCCTGTTAATGTGCCCTTTTTTGGTGTGTTGCACGCCCGCGTGCGTGCGTGCGTGCCTGTGTGTGTGCGAAAGTGAAGGCGTTTTGACGGATTTTTGGTGTTGCTTTCTTTGTGTGTGAGTAGATATGTATTTATGTAGAAATATTATTTGTTATTGCCTTCTTAGTGTCCTTAGTGGCGCTTTATGATTTAATACAAAAATAACAACAACAACAACAGCTTCAACGAGAGTCAAACTCTGCTTGTCTCTGACCGACTTATCTTCGTGGTGGCCTTTCTGTTGGCCTGCATCTGCTTTAGTCAGCATCGGGTTTGCGTGATTGTGTTGCAAACTGTGATAATTACATGTTAATTGTTTAATTTAGGATTAATGTTGATTAACTCGCAGACTTTCTTGTTGTGAGAATTGTTTTAAGATGCCGCGGTAATATGAGGTTGGTCTCACAACAAAAAAGTGTTATTTTATATATGTACTTGAGTGTATACCATACATATGTTACGGGCTTAAGAGCATTGTATTTAAATATAGGCGTTTATAGGTGCTTCAATTAAGACTTAAGCAGGCATGAAAATATTTGTACGTACTAGTTATGTGAAACAATTGAATTAGTCTGCGGTAGGTTATTCTGATTGAGGGCAGCAAAAGAGGGTTAACACAAAAATTTCAATTCAACGCGGCTTCTCAAAATTATAATCTGTATTCCGCAATACATTCATCATCATTTGTTGGCGCTTAACCGCCTACGCGATTCTGGCCGTTTCGTATCAAAGCACGTCAGTCGTTCCTTTTTAGCGACAACTGACCCCAATTGGCAACGCCAAACCAGTTCAAGTCATCCCCCACTTGCTGTTTCCAGCTCAGTCGAGGCCTCCCCTTTCCTCTGCTGCCGAATTTGGATGTCGATGGGAGCTTCTTTGTCCATTCGCATAACATGACTCAGCCAGCGAAGTCTTTCGGCTTTAATTCGCTAACTATGGTTAAGTCCGTGTAATGCTCGTATAGCTGTTGGCATCACGGGAAGGACAATAAATCTTTCGGAGAATTTTTTACTCCAATAGTTGGTGCCCTTATCAGGATAATTGTATGTGGGTTCTTGAAAATTAGTGGGGAACTAGAGACTCGAAATTTGTCACATATTTCAGAACTTCGTGAAAATACCATATTTCATCGGGAAAAATCCGATAGATGGCGCACGAGTTGGACTACGTAGAAAATTCGGAATCTTGCGACAAATTTTGAGGGCATAGGGACTTGAGACTTAGCTCAGACATAGTTCAGGACTATGTAACACAATACAATCTGCAAAGAAAAAAAACCGATGGGTGAAGCACTGATCGAGATAACTGAAAAAAAAAAAAAAAAACAAAAAAAAAATAGAACTGGGGATCACGAAAACGGGGGCGTGGTACCTTCTATATAAATGAAATACTTCATAGTCATGTTAGACCACTGAAATTCGGTAAGGGGTTATATGGGATCGATCCCTACCACCTCCAAAAAAACTGGGGTTAATGAAAAAGGGGACGTGGCACCTCCCATACGGGGGAAATATTTCATGGTCCATATCTCTGCAAATATTCAAAATAACTGGCGATAAAGAAAGAGGGGCGTGGCACCTCCCATACCGAGGAAATATTTCATAGTCCATATCTCTGCAAGTATTTATTTTAGACCACTGAAATTTTGGTGAGGGTTTATATGTAATCGTCTTCGACGCAGAAAACTGAAGAGTGTTAGTCTTCCACGCAGAGAACGAAGAGTGTTAGTCTTCGACGCAGAAAACTCAACCGTGTTAGTCTTC
>CAXKVI010000088.1:60000-85000 GCA_964058755.1 Campiglossa producta | reverse complement strand
GGAACATTTTTTTGTGGACAACAGAAGCTGTCACCTGCACTCATATAGACAAGTTTGTTTGGTAAATATTTGGACATCTTGGAATGCAGGATTTTTTTAAGTAATAAACTTATTTTACTGCGGATTAACGTTCAAATCAAACTGGAGCACAAAAAGTTAGTAAGCTTTTGTCGCTGAATAGAAATAAAAGAAGAAATAACAGAAAGCTTAGTTTATTAAAAAAAGGTAAAGGTAAAGGTAAAGGTAAAGGTAAAGGTAAAGGTAAAGGTAAAGGTAAAGGTAAAGGTAAAGGTAAAGGTAAAGGTAAAGGTAAAGGTAAAGGTAAAGGTAAAGGTAAAGGTAAAGGTAAAGGTAAAGGTAAAGGTAAAGGTAAAGGTAAAGGTAAAGGTAAAGGTAAAGGTAAAGGTAAAGGTAAAGGTAAAGGTAAAGGTAAAGGTAAAGGTAAAGGTAAAGGTAAAGGTAAAGGTAAAGGTAAAGGTAAAGGTAAAGGTAAAGGTAAAGGTAAAGGTAAAGGTAAAGGTAAAGGTAAAGGTAAAGGTAAAGGTAAAGGTAAAGGTAAAGGTAAAGGTAAAGGTAAAGGTAAAGGTAAAGGTAAAGGTAAAGGTAAAGGTAAAGGTAAAGGTAAAGGTAAAGGTAAAGGTAAAGGTAAAGGTAAAGGTAAAGGTAAAGGTAAAGGTAAAGGTAAAGGTAAAGGTAAAGGTAAAGGTAAAGGTAAAGGTAAAGGTAAAGGTAAAGGTAAAGGTAAAGGTAAAGGTAAAGGTAAAGGTAAAGGTAAAGGTAAAGGTAAAGGTAAAGGTAAAGGTAAAGGTAAAGGTAAAGGTAAAGGTAAAGGTAAAGGTAAAGGTAAAGGTAAAGGTAAAGGTAAAGGTAAAGGTAAAGGTAAAGGTAAAGGTAAAGGTAAAGGTAAAGGTAAAGGTAAAGGTAAAGGTAAAGGTAAAGGTAAAGGTAAAGGTAAAGGTAAAGGTAAAGGTAAAGGTAAAGGTAAAGTTAAAGGTACGCCACTGATCTCAAGCCCTGTACCACATACCGGGTGGTTCTTGTTATTGTGCAGTCAGGGTTCTGAATCTTTTAACCTTAAACGATCTAAATTTACTTACCCAAAATGACCCTAAAATAATCCCAAAACGACCCCAAAATGATCGGAAATTGAACCCAAAACGACCCAAAAATTATCACAAAATGGCCCCAAATAGACCCTTAAATGTGCCCAATATGATCCCAAAATTACCCCTAAAAGACCCTTAAATTTACCCAAAATGATCCCAAAATTAATCAAAAATGGTCCCAATATGACCCTAAATAAATGACCCAAAAATGATCCCAAAATTAACCCAAAATAATCCAAAAATGATTCCAAAATAATCCCAAAATGATCCGAAAATAACCCCAAAATTGTCCCAAAATGATCCAAAATTTAACCCAAAATGGTCCCAAAATAGCCCCAAAATTATTCCAAAGTGACCCCTATAAGATCCGAAAATTATCCTAAAATAATCCAAATATGATCCTAAAAAACTGGAATTTATTTAGGTACTTTTTAGGCGATTAGAACCGATAAATATATTTTTCCAAAATTAACACACGTTTCGTTTTTCTTGCTCAACAGGAAGTCTTCTTCCTCCTCTTTTCTTTATTTTTCCTTTACATTCAGGGTTGTATATTTTATGTTTCAACCGCAGGGTTGTTACAATATCAAATGACCTGTTTTGTAATACAGGGTTGTTACAAAGTGGTTAACTTACAATCCGAAAATTATCCCAAAATACAATACCGTAAAATGGTAACCCTGGGTGGCAGCCCTACTTGAAAATATTTTAGATGGCATGTCGCCGAAAATACCTTACATTTGATACCCATATTGGCATATCTTGTTGCATAATTTGAAAACAATTGCGATAGGTGGCAACCCTGTAAACCGTTCCAAGTGCAACCCCGAAAAATATACGTTTTGGGATTATTTTAGGGTCATTTTGGGTAAGTAATAGCACCGAGCAAGCTCGGTCACCCAGGTACTGGTCTATTAAGATGAAAGCTTCTAGTTCGTCGGAAAAGATTTCTTAATTTTCCACAAATTTTCAAAGTATGTCGACCAGTGCGCCACCTACCGGATATTTTTCTGTACAATGCTTAGTCAGAGGCATCTGACAATTTTCTAGGTCGGAAGACTCTAGATCCCCGCGTATTAAGTTAAAAACTGACTTGAACTGAGTCTTCAATTTATTTTTAAATATCCCGCTCCGAATTTATTTTTTTTTTTTTATTTAGAAAAATTCCAAATAACTCTCCAAATCACCGAAAATATTCATACATCGCAAAAATTTTCACTGAACTCAACTGTTATTCAAATTTAATTCTTTGAAATCTTTTATCTAACGCTTAAGTCATCCATTGAATTCATAATCTCTCGCATGCCATATGTAACACTAAAAACAACAAATATGCGAACAAAAATCAGCATTATTTTGCATTTTTTCGCTTTTTCATGCCATAAGCGTCGTTTCACATTTTTCTTTTTCGAATGTTGCAATTTTTAATCCTTTAATCGTCAAACGATATTTGCACTAAGCATTTTTGAATATTCGAAATGTACAGCTAACAATTCGTTCGTTAGCGCGCTTAGCCAAATGACTAGCATTTTGTTGAAAAAAAAAAAAAAAAAAAATTTTATGTTTCTCTCTTTTTTTTTTTCTTTTGATTTTTTGTGTTTGACCAACAATTGCAAATTTCTACAACAAACAAACAATGGCCAGCTAAAATCACTTACATATTTTTAACAAACAATGCGAACATATTTTGGCTGTGAGATAATAATGATAATCCCACAGTTCTCATAATCCTTTTGTTTGCAAACGTTCGAAATGCTTTATATTGGACATTGGTCGGGTATTTTGCGTTGAAAGGAAAGCAAAAGGATTTTCCAAACGATGACAATGCAAAAAACGGATATCCGATAATTTCACTTTTCCTGTAAAAAATGCTCAAAAAAAAAAAGATGATTGTAGGCGTTTATTATTAACGGCTACTGTTTTAAAATAGACAACAAATATTGTGCAGGAAAGGATGCAAGGCTCATGCAGTTGGCTTTCTAAGAAAGATTGGTTAAGAGATTGAAAACAATATTTCGCTGCATTGTTTTTGATTTGTGCGTAGATATTCTTTTATGAACATTGTGTTTGAAAATTGAGGATTAAACGAACTGGACATTATTTGTGACTTATAAATTTATTATTTTATAAATTCAGTTATTATTATTATTGGTCATTATATTTACGAACTTTGAAAATTTCGTGGACTTTTGACCAGTCGAATAATTTTCATCAATTTCGCTCTTGTTGAAGGATCTTGTCAAACCGCTTTGTATTGTTGCCTAGAAATTTTTCATCATCTTTACTGGTCATCGAACCAAGGAGAGGAGATTAGGAATTTCTAAACCGCAGTGTGTAACCATTACACCAAACACTGCTTGGTGTGTCTGCAGGCAAATTGCAGCTATATTTTTCGCCTATTTTTGTTGTTATTTTTATTTAACAATGTTATTCTTACCTGAGTGCACATTATGTTGCTACTTACATACGTATGGCTATCTTGTTGTACACATTAGCTAGCAACAATACAGAGCGGTTGGACAAGATCCTTCAACAAGATCGAAATTGCAATCATCGTCGTTCAACTTGTTTTCGCCAAAACTCAAAAAAATAATTTGTTAAAAATAATTCAAGTGGTCAAAAGTCCACAAAATTTTCAAAATTATTTTATAAATGAATGATGTTGGAAGTTTACCAAAAGGTACTTGTCTCAGGTAAGCAACGAAGCGTCTCAGCTAAGCATAGAAATAATAGGTGAGTGTCTTAGCTAAAACGTAGTATGACATAAAGTTGTCCCAGCTAAAATATCTAGGAAAAGTACCTATATCTTAAATGCAACCTTTGGCACATCGCCGAAAGAGCCACAATGGCTGAGTGACAAGCATCTCGGTTCATCAGGGTAGAAGGTTCGATTCTGAACGCCGCACAAATCCTTTTGTTTTTTAACAAACAAAACCAACACAACACTCTACAGAGGCTTTCCTAACCTGATGACTGCATAATTAAGAAAAAGTCCGCTAGGTGGCGCAAGGATAGAAAAAGTGGAAAGACTTTGATCAGTTTCTAAATAAATTCGCGATGAACTGAATGCTTCCGCCTTATAATATTGTCAGATCGCAACAGAAAAAACCGGTAGGTGGCGCATCGATCGATTTCGACAAATCCTGGAAAGTTGGGAAATCTTTCGAAATGCAAATACAATGAAGAAAGAAGCCCGGCCGGTGTTAAAGTAAAATTTTTTTCATATTTAGAAATCAACGTTCCCGACGGTTCATGATGGTTAAACTATTTGAGATAGAGCTGTCATCAGAATATCTTTAAAACTCCACTTAAGAAAGAGAGATAAATGGAAAAGCCATAGGGTTTCTTTAAGTATGAGGGGTGGCTTGTAAGAAATCAGTCTATTAAAAAGTTAAGCCACAACGCAGGTACACCTTGCCACGGGGCTAATCCAAGTCCCCTTGACCGCTAGGACGACTTCAAAGTTAAACCTATAGGAACGTTTAACATGTAAGAGACATGGAAATAGAAGTAAATTCTAGCTTCTTTATAACTGGAGAGGTCGGTTTTTAATAGCCATTATTTTGGATACGCATTTCAACTCGTTTGCTTTTTATCTAGCCCAATACCAATACCCGTGATAAGTCTCGTATAAAGAAAAATACGCCTCATAATTTCGATATATTAAGAGTAAAGCCCTGGACCACCGGTCTCTTTCAACGTACTCGAATAAATTAAAACGAAACAATGAAGTTATTAAAAAAGGCCACACATGTAACAAACACATCACTCATCGTTTACCGCTACCAAATCTCATAAATAATGAACATAAATGCTTGCCGCCGCACAAAACCCTTTGGAAGCCTAATCACATTTCTCACACTTAAGGCGATGGGAGAGGCACCAGCTGTGAGCGATGCATGAACGTGTTTGATTATGGATGGTGTGCTCAGTTCTTTTGAGTATGATATCATAAATTTAAATTTAAATCAGTAATTTTATTTGACTTAACTTTTTTTTCTGGCATGTAAGTAAGTAGGTTTGGAAGGTACTAGTAATCGGTACTAGGTAATCGGGTACTTTGAAAAAGAAAATAATAAAAAAAATATTTAAAAAAGATATTAAAATAAAATAAAATAAATAAGATAAAATAATATAAAGAAAATAGAATAAATAAAGTAAAATGAAATAATTAAAACAAAATAAAACAAAATAAAGTAAAATAATTAATTAGTGTATTTAGTGACCTTTTCGATTCAAACAAATTATTTATTTTGCCGGCTTTAGGTCAGAAAATAAAATAAAATAAAATAAAATAAGATAAAATAAAATAAAATAAAATAAAATAAAATAAAATAAAATAAAATAAAATAAAATAAAATAAAATAAAATAAAATAAAATAAAATAAAATAAAATAAAATAAAATAAAATAAAATAAAATAAAATAAAATAAAATAAAATAAAATAAAATAAAATAAAATAAAATAAAATAAAATAAAATAAAATAAAATAAAATAAAATAAAATAAAATAAAATAAAATAAAATAAAATAAAATAAAATAAAATAAAATAAAATAAAATAAAATAAAATAAAATAAAATAAAATAAAATAAAATAAAATAAAATAAAATAAAATAAAATAAAATAAAATAAAATAAAATAAAATAAAATAAAATAAAATAAAATAAAATAAAATAAAATAAAATAAAATAAAATAAAATAAAATAAAATAAAATAAAATAAAATAAAATAAAATAAAATAAAATAAAATAAAATAAAATAAAATAAAATAAAATAAAATAAAATAAAAGAAAATAAAATAAAATAAAATAAAATAAAATAAAATAAAATAAAATAAAATAAAATAAAATAAAATAAAATAAAATAAAATAAAATAAAATAAAATAAAATAAAATAAAATAAAATAAAATAAAATAAAATAAAATAAAATAAAATAAAATAAAATAAAATAAAATAAAATAAAATAAAATAGAATAAAATAAAATGAAATAAAATAAAATAAAATAAAATAAAATAAAATAAAATTGAAAAAAGATTTTATTTCAAATTTTAAATTAACAAAAATTAAATAAAAAAAAAATTTAATTAAATTAAAAAAGTAGAATAAAATAAAATTAAGCAAAATTAATAAATTTTAAAATTGAGTAACCGAAAAGAGAATAAACCGGTCCTGACCTAAAAAACCGATTCTGAAAATCTATAAATTCTCAAAGTCTCTCATCACCAACTTACATCAACTTTGTTGGTGGCCTTGTTAGGATGCAATAATAGAACGAACCGTAAATGAAAACATAACCCAAATAAAAAAAAAAAATATTTAAAAAAAGTGGTCAACATTGTAGGCAATTAATAAGATACTCTTACATGCTTAACGAAGTGCATGCGACGCGGTCAATGAGAGCTCTAATCAGATGTGGCGGCGAGAAAGGAAAATACATTTTTCGCTGGTCCAAAGAAAGGTCTCGTACCTCAAAAAAAAAGAAAAAAAAAAATTATAAGAAATTTAATTTTAAAGATCAAAATGCAGTGTGGTAAAAACGTTCATATTTAAGCAGCATCAAACCAACAACAACTACATACATTCATATAATTTTAAATCCCACAAACGAGGTTAATAAAAAGCGTCGCACGCTTTTTTGGTCACCAAAAATCTTTCAAAAAACATTCATTGGGTATCAGCGACCAATTGTCCAATGAAATTTGTATGGCTTATGTTGCATAAACATACAAGTATACCCAGATACGTGAATGTGTTCGTACATATGTGGAGCACCGTGCAGCGACATTGTATCGGTCAGCTACGCGTGGTCAACAGACCACCACCGAATATGTTTGGCTATTCATTTATTCCAAACGCCAACAAAGCCAAGGTGGCAGCGTACGCAGTGGGTAAGAGCAGCTGTTGCTTAACCATGGAGGGAAGCACAGTGAATGGTGTTGATTTTTTGAGGTGCGTAATTTTCGACAGGACTCGGATTGATCACGAATACAATATTTTTATGATCCTAAAATATGCCTCATATACCTACGCCCAGCGTAAAGCCATTTTGGTAAGATAATGATCCTGAAACATATCCCGATAAAAGATCTGTGCCTATCACGAAGCAGACTCAAACTGACCGCGTGCCTCTAAATTGGACTCGGATCTATTTTGAAAGCAATATTTTTATGTTCCCAAAACAGTCCAAAAATGTGCACTAAGAAAACTCCAAATAGAGCCGTAATGATTTCGATATTATTTCCCTAAGGTAGACCCACCTTGATATCGAAAAACAATTTTTATATGTTCCGAAAATTGATCTAGAAATACAAAGCTCCGATATGGTCTATAAATTATACGATCTGGACCAGAACTACTAATTAAAGTTGTACCAAAGTCTAAGTTAGTGACGAAAGAAACTCTCCCGGCTCAGAAATGATTCCGAATTGATCCTAGCTCCGAAACTTTACCTAAATATTTTTCTGGTAACTCCAATCCCTAATCTAATCTCGACTTGTGTAATTTATTGACGCTTAAACGCCCTTGGCGATTTTGGCCGTTTCATATCAAAGCACACCAGTCATCCCTTTTTAGCGATAACTGACGCCAATTGGAAACCCCAATGGAGTTCAAGTCATCCTCCACTTGTTGTTTCGATCTCAGTCGAGGCCTCCCCCTTCCTCTGCTGCCGAATTCGGGAGTAGATAGGAAAACCTTCTGTGCTGGAGCTTCGTTGTCCATTCGAATATGACCCAGCCAGCGGAGCCTTTGGACTTTAATTCGCTGAACTATGGTCAGGTCTGCGTAAAGCTTGTATAGATCATCGTTAAATTTCCTTCGATACTCGCCGTTGGTATCACGGGAAGGACCATAAGTCTTCCGGAGATTTTTTTTCTCAAAGCAAGAGCCATCTCATCTTCTCTTGACACTGTCCATGATTCCGAGCCGTACATCAGGACTGGTATGATGAGAAACTTAAACATGGTCAGTAATTGGATTTGATAAAATGCTACCTAACATCAAATAGTCTAGACAAGGTGTTTGCTGGCAAGCGAGTTTTGGGTCTCATCAGTGGGTAGACTGGTTGAACCGAAAGTTGATTGACCCACATTTGAAAACTTCACTCTCTCAGCTTCTCGTCTTTCTCATATCTCATACCAACTCTTTTCCCTGTTCCTATTGGTCTTCCTCAGCATTTTATAATCCGTATTACTATTCTTACTCTTTCTCTTATCAAAACTCTCGCCAAATGATACTTCTACTTCATCCCTTTGATTTTCCACTCACTCTTTTTTATTATTTTTTTCCTCAGTATTTCTTTCTCTTTCTGTTTCTCTTCCTTCTTCACTTTGATATATGGTAGGCGTTTCAGTGATATCGTTTTCAGGTGAACCGAGTATCTGGTAAACCGAATCTCTTATTGCATTTCATCACCCATCTTTGAGACAATACCAGGGCCCGGCAGAATCGGAAGTGAGGGTGTATTAGTGAAAGAGTGGTCATCGCGCCAATCAAATTATGTTATCTCTTTTTGCTCCGTCGCTCACCAGAAACCATCGAGACAACAGCGTAATACATACTATGTTGTTGATTCATTGCTTGAAATCGAGCGACTGAGCATAACGACATTCATTGATTGGTCAGTGCGAAATTAAGCACTCTCACAAGTGCAGCCACAATTTCTTTGCTCGAGAGGCGTAATAAACTGTGTACACTTAGTTCTCAGAAGTTCGGACTGTTGTTCCAGTAGCTGCCTAGGCCTGGGCTAAACTTTGAAATCTGATTTCAATAGTTTTTGCCCTTCAGCATCACAAAATCGCACACTGTGCGCCAACAGTCGTTCGACAGGCACTGGCGTTAGGGTCATTTGCTACAATTTTGGGGATATTTAAGTGAAGGTATATAGTCTTGTATGAGTTAAATAAATACGCACCGCTTAGCTTAAAGCAACGTAATGTCAATGTTGCAGGATAGCCAGCATATGTTGCATTGTTATTGTTTTTTTTTTTTTATCCGTGTTTTCGTATTTTCAATTCAAAGCCCAACAAAACAGATTCATTTGCTGCCAATGCCGTTGCGTTACCTCAAGCCACACACAAATTAGATAAGGCCATTTGCGTCTGCGTGCCTTTAAATGTGTTGCACTGGCATGTGGCATAATTGGGCTTGCTTGTTGCTAATGTTGCATGTTGCATGTTGTTGTTGTTAATATACAAGGCTTGCTGTTGTGCAGCAGCTTATTATCGCAACGATTTACCGCGCTTCGCCTCTTTATCACAGTAATAAGCATCCAAAAAAAAGGTGAAAAAACTTGCTACACCGTTAATGCAATGTTCCATTCAGGGGCGGATCTTCGGGGGTGGTTTTAAGGTTCAAAAATTACTCAAAAAATATAGTAAAAGTAACGCAAAAAAAAACAGTAATATGTACCTAAAAAAGTTACGCAAAAAAGAAAGTAAAAATTACAAAAAAAATTTAGTAAAATTTACACAAAAAAATATAGTAAAAAATACGAAAAAAACAGTAAATTTATGCAAAAAATACAGTAAAAATGACGCCAAAAATAGAGAAAAATTTGTGCAAAAAATATCTATAGTAAAAATTTGTGCAAAAAATATCTATAGTAAAAATTTGTGCAAAAAATATCTATAGTAAAAATTCACGAAAGACATTGGTTGCCGTGCTGTCGGGTCAGAAGGACCCAGCCCAAGTAGCGCGCTGGGCGTCATTTTGATGCACTAACTGTGAAACCAATTACACTTTATTGTCTAAGGACTTAACAGCTTCTGTCAAGCGCTGCTTGACTATCTGAGTATATGCGTACCTCCCTTCATTCTCTCTCCTCTCCTATTAGGTGTCCACAGGCTTTCTCGATACCAACTACTTCTGCTTGGAAGATGCTGGCCGAGTCCGGGAGACGGTAGGACTGAGCGACTTGCAATTGCTCAGAGAAGATCCCTGCCCCCACGCCACAGTCCATTTTGGACCCGTCCGTTAAGCCAGAGATTAACCCCTGCTTACAAGCGCTACCATCTCTCCATTCGCCTCTTGATGGGAAGTGCACTTCATAGTTTTTGTCGAGTTTTAGGGAGCGTGGGAGGTAGTCTGATGTTAGGTCTTCGTTTGAGAACCTGTTTAGGATGCCGCTGTGGCCATACTGTTTCGCATTCCAGCACTCGGACGCCCTAAGCCGTAGTGCTGCTCCGGTAGCTGTTACACGAATGTGCATGTCTACCGGTAATTGGTCTAGGATGATGTTGAGTGCGCCTGTCGCGCAGGATCTAAGTGCACCCGTTACGCCTCCGAATGCCGCCCGTTGTATCTTGTTTAGGTTATTGATGTTGTACTGTTTGTCTAGCGCCGGCCACCAAACTAACGCCCCATACGATAGTATGGGTCTTATGACTGCCGTGTAGAAACACATCATCAGTTTTGGTTTTAGAACCCAGTTCTTGCTTACTATTCCTTTACAGGAGTAGTAGGCAATGTATGCTTTGTTTATTCTTTTCTCAACGTTCAGTTTCCAGTTGAGTTTGCTATCTATTTCGACACCGAGGTACTTTACCCTCTGGGAGAGTAATAGTTCAGTGCCGTTAACCGAGGGTAGACGGAATTAAGGGATCTTGGTTTTGTTGCTAAACAGTATTAGTTCCGTTTTAGTCGGGTTGATGCCTAGACCACTTGCAGAGGTCCAGGCCTGTAGATTCCTTTCCAAGATTTCGCTTAGCGTTGAAGGGAACGGTCCCGACCTTACCCCCTTTTTGTTGAGCTTGAGAAGTATATCGTTCAGTGCCACCACCCACAGTAGTGGAGAGAGGACACATCCCTGAGGTGTACCCCTGCTCACTGTTCTAGTTATTGTGGCTGATCCCACGTTCGCTTGTATCTGTCTGTTCTCTAGCACCGATTGCGTCCATCACAAATATTGCTGTCTATTCCAGCCTTTTGGAGGGATTTGACAATTGCGCCTGTTTCTATGTTGTTGAACGTCCCTTCTATATCTAAGAAGGCTGCCAAGTGTATTGTTTGTAGTGAAGCGATATTTCAACGGTGCTTATGATTTCGTGAAGCGCAGTTTCCGTTGATTTGCCTTTCATGTACGCATGCTGCGCTACGGAAAGGATAGGCCCAGTTATTACTGTTCTTATGTGGAGATCCAGAAGTCGTTCCAGAGTCTTCAACATGAAGGATGTGAGGCTTATGGGTCTGTAGTCGTTGGCATCCTTATGCGAACGCCTACCCCTTTGGGCAGGAATATGACGTGAACTCTCCTTCAGCTACGCGGGATGTAGCTTAGGGGGATACTCGCCCTGAATACCCTGGCCAACCAGCGGACTATTTGATCTCCTAGCTGCTGAAGCACCACTGGAGTGACGCCGTCGGGTCCAGGAGATTTGTATGGGGAGAAGCTGTTAGTTGTGTGTCTAATCTTTTCCCTGTCCAACAACGTTGCCAAAACATAGTAAAAATTACACAATAAAACAGTTAGGTACATATGAAAGAAGGAAAGAAAAAAACAGCAAAAATTACACAAAAAAGACGGTAAAAATTACATAATTTTGTTAAAGTTACTCCAAAAATATAGTAAAAATTCTTTTGAAAAAAAAAAAAAACAAGCATAAAAGGCTAGTTTTGAGAAACTGCGAATGAAAAATGTTCTCGAAATTAAACAAAAATTTTAACCACCCCCTTCCAAAAATCCTGAATCCGCCACTGGCTCCAATGGGTACGCAAATATCTCTGACAGTCTCCAACTGGGGGTTGCTTATAAATTTACACTTTACTTTTATGTGTTGATCTCACAGCGGGTCGGTCGCGCTGTTTTGGTATCGGTGTCATCATCAACAACAAAAACCAAGCAACCAACCAAATTTTTGTCTGCCTTTTGTGTTGTTTCAATTAAGTTGCTGCGGCGCTGTGTTTGTTCCATATCAGTGTCACACCGGTCGGCGGCTTTAAATTGTGTTGTTGTGGCAACAGCGGCACAGTCCAGCAGCTAATAAACTAAATAGCTGGTATCATTTTTATGGTTGAAGAAAAAAACATCACTTTCGCGGCCTTTAAAAGTGTTGATAAAAAATTGAGAAAATCTGTCACTCTGACAACGTCGTGTGTGGTGGTTTAATTTAGTTGTTGTTGTTCTTATTGGCGTCTTTATTTTCTTTTTCTCTAATAAAATCACTTTAAGTGTTCTAAAAGGGTTGCATTGTTAGAAATTATGTAATTTTTTAGTGTCGCCTGCAGTTGCAAGGTAAAATAATAAAGACATAAACAAATGCCGCCGACATTGACAAAAGAGATTCAAGTCGTTTATTCTTAAGTTTAAATGGTTTTGTTTTAATCGCATAATTTTTTTTTGTATTAGTTTATTCATGTAAAAAAGGTAAGCCTAGTTAGTATAAAAAGGGTTAATATTTAAGTTGACATTTTTGAGAATGCGGTAGGTTATGAAGAGCTAAAAAATGTTTCGTTCTGCTGTGGGAATTTACACAGACTCCATAGATTGTCTAATGAGATAACTGGCTTCTTACCTAGTACCGTTATTAGTTTTTGGGGTGGGACATTTTTTGAAGCTTCTAATTCATCGAGGTTTCCTAACTATCAAAGCCGAAATATTGTTGAATTTTCTTCGAAACACGCCTGGGGTCGTGGGAGGGGCTATATAAATTTTCTGCTGAACTTTTTACTACATAAATACTTAAGCTAAGATACTTCTTTGGGGCTGGGGACTGGCTGCATGTCGTACAATTTTTGTAGGCGATTTTATCCAATTTCATTCAGGGCGGTGCCACGCCCACTTTAAAAAATGTATGGGAAAATCATAAGATAATGACAAGGGGGATTTACCTATAAGATTATACCAGTTTAGCCATTTCAGCTACCGGGATATGTCAATTTATGGGATTTTCGAAATTGTCGATACCGAAAATGGGGGCGTGGTTATCATCTGATTTCACCCATTTTCCATAGCAACCTATCTTGGCCAGAAAGTAACCTGTATACAAAATTTCATACAAATATCTCAATTTTTACTAAAGTTATCGTGTACACGGACAGACGGACGGAAAGACTGACGGACATGCCTTAATGAACTTTTTTCCCAACCTAAGAACTTTCATGTATGAAACTCTATATCTATCTCGATTATTTTGAGCCGTTACATAGTACCGTTATGTGGACACAATTATAATACCCTTGTACTAGTACTAGTACGCTGGGTATAAATAGCTTGCTATTAATAAATAACAGTAAAAATTTGACATAAAATTGAAGACTTTGGGGCGGGGCATTGGCTGCATTTCGCCCTATTTTTGTAGGACAATAACGTTATTGAATTACGCCCATACCTGAAAACGAAAACTTGAAAAACTAGCTCGTTATTAATAAATATTTTGATTATATTATTTTGACATATTTGGGTCGTCGGACCCACTTTATGTCGCACCCAAGTAGTCAGAATTTTCCAGCAAAAAATCTTCTGACTAGGTTAGGTTGCAAGGGCAGGACAGAGTACACCGACCCTGTCCAAAAATAGGACAGCAGATGCTGAACGCTCTCTTCAATACATCTGCAGCTGCGACAGTAGTCATGAGATGTGACGCCCTTTATTATAAGAAGGCCAAGTTAGCCTGGATATCTCGTAAGTCGAGAGACCTGACCAGAGCGTATTTGCTCTTTGGAAGTTTGAAAGAGGCCATGATGCCTATCAAATCATTTCCTGGAAGGAGATGGGTGGTGGTACCCTCATCCGCTCTGCAGTTACCTTCAATATCCCTGTGTCCAGGTACCCCAATAAGGCTGATACCAAAGTGCTGAGCCGTCTCGTTAAGAGATCTGCGGCATTCAGTTAGCGACTTTGTGTTGTCGACACATGAGTTCAGTGCCTTTAGCGCGGCCTGACTGTCTGAGAAAATAAATATCCGTTTGCCGTTTCGGGGCGTAGACACCAAGCTTTTAACTGCACCGTGTATTGCCAGCATTTCCGCTTGGTACACGCTGACTAAAACTTGCAACTCTCTGACCGGAAACAGCTAAATTTTCTGCTCTAACCAGTCAGAAAAGTGGCGTACGGGACCACTTTCCTGTAGTCTGTGACTATTTCTGACTGCCAAATTGGTGTAAGTGATCAGAACTATTCCTACAATTCCTCCAGATTCGACACATGCATCTTTTACAAAATTCCAAAGTAAATGTTTTTAAATTTTCGTTGTGCCAGAAACATGAATGTGCACACCATGGCGAATACGTAACAATTTTGCGTTAATATTCATATTCCTTCAATTCCTCGAGACTCGACACATTCATCTTTTAAAAATTTTCAAAGTAAGTTTTTTTTAAATGTACTACACATTCATGTTTCAGGCGCAACAAAAATGTTTAAAAAGTGAATTTTGAAATTTTTTGAAATTTTTGTTTTGCCAGAAAAAACTAATGGCGGAGATATATGTACCAACAGGTTATCATAACCTTTAACGAGATTTTTGCCGAGCTTCTCTTTCCAACTTGTGGTGTGTTGCTTTTGGAGTTTTTCCTACAAGTTGGCGGGACCCACAGTTTTTTGCCGACTCCGAACAGCACTTGCAAATTTCTTTTTCTAAATAATTTCTGATGTTACTTTTGCCGGGCATTGATCCGCCACGACTTGGTGTAGAAGGCCGAACACTTAACCACTACACAACGGCGACCGCCAGAGATTGAACTACACGTTCATGAAAATGGCATTGCGAAATTCCGTGGGTTCCTTGTACTTTGGAAACCCCGGATTTTCGTCAATCGTAGAGAAAAGGCTAAGTATATAATAACTTCAAATTTTTGGCACTATTTTCCAAGGCGCAGGTGAGTCAATTTGTTTGATAATAGCGAATACTGCGGTTTACCACAATTTACAGGAACACCAAGATTTTTTTACCACTTTGTTCAATCTCCAACTTTTATTTCCGTTTATGGAATTCAAGAGTAAACTTTTTATGGTACGAGTATGAATGTGTTGGGATCATAAACATGTTTATCATTGACCAAGAATCAATTGTGTTCAGACTTCTAGATTCAATAGAAAATAATTCTACACAAAAATAAATAAAAAAGACACATTTGTACGAGAAATGTATACCAACCACGCGCATGCGCAATTTACTTTTTGAACCAGAGCCAAACTAAAAACCCGCTGTGTCGATATGTCACATACTACTTTTTCAAGTTTTTTTTCGGCTATTCATATAACGTATTTATTTATGCAACATAGCCTACACCCAACATAACACCGGCATCTATCCATTTGTACTTCTTGGTTTTTTTGCTGCCTATTTTTTTGTCTGTTTCTGCAACGTGGGCACCCATCCAGTTTGATGACTCATTGCCCATTGCAAATTCACTTCGCTACACAATTTTTATGAATGAAAACAAAGTGTGTGCCACTTACACACTAACGCCTACATAATTTGATTTCATTGAGTAACTCCGACCAACCAAACCACCTCCGCTGGCGTCACCAATACTATCACTCCCACACCTGGTTTCATTGGCGTGATTTTTTTTTTTTTTTTATGAATGAACGCACCTTTCTGTAGTCGCTTAGATTTTTTCAAGGAAAATAAGAAATTAAATAAATTTATATCTACTCGTATATTGATATAGCAGCGAACGTTTGACTGTGCCTGTTTGCCAGCCGGTCTAGCTGCCCTCTGCCTTACCACACTCGCTTGCTCCTTCTATTACCAGCGCGAATTTAATCAAAGCCGTTGTGCGGTTGCAGACGTAAGCTATGTTTTGCATACTTGAGTAGTTTAGAGTGTGACCGAAGCTGCATAGAGCACGTGAAGTGACTTAGAAAACCGGCTACAATAAATGCGCGTAGTTTCATATTCATTCATAAAAAGGAGACTTTGTATATATGTAGGTACCAACAAATAATTTGACTATAGCTGCGATATTTCATTGCGCGTGGTACTATAAACATATTTACAACCAGCATATATCTATATTTTATTGTATAATACCACACTTCTACTTCATTTGTACCTACAGTTGTCTGTGGCTGCTTTTATGCCGGTGGGAAGCATTAATCGTGCCATGAATTGCAAAGCAGGCTGCGCATGCGCCTAATGAATTTCAATTACTTCATCACCTTCTTCATATGATTTTATGATTTGGATTATCTTATATTTTTTTGTGTTCAATTTTGATTAGTTTCACTTTCATACATTACAACTTTCAAGCTCGAGATAAAGTAACAAAATAATTAACAAGTATTTAGATAGGAAATGTTAATAAAATATTTTTGGTCGCCTTCCGGTTGGTGTTGTTAGTAGTTAATCACGAAAAGTGATGGCAAAGATAACACAAAAAATTCAGTTGAAATCTCAATACCTTCTTTGGATTGCCTAAAAAGTAATGAAAGTAGAAAATCGAACTAAATATTCCTGGAAAAGTGTAATTTGTTAATGAGCGCGAACTCGTTTACCTGAATACTGAGTAGCAACAGTTTTTGATGTGGAAACATCTTTGCGCCGGGTGTAAGCTGAAGGATGAGCCGCAATAACTTTCTTGGAAGTTAAGGAAAATAAACTAAAGAAAAGAAGAGGGGTGGAAGGAAAAAAATGGAAAGGAAAGGAAAGGAAGGCAAAGGGATGGATGGAAAAGGGAGGATAGGATAGGAAAGGAAAGGAAAGGAAAGGAAAGGAAAGGAAAGGAAAGGAAAGGAAAGGAAAGGAAAGGAAAGGAAAGGAAAGGAAAGGAAAGGAAAGGAAAGGAAAGGAAAGGAAAGGAAAGGAAAGGAAAGGAAAGGAAAGAAAGGAAAGGAAAGGAAAGGAAAGGAAAGGAAAGGAAAGGAAAGGAAAGGAAAGGAAAGGAAAGGAAAGGAAAGGAAAGGAAAGGAAAGGAAAGGAAAGGAAAGGAAAGGAAAGGAAAGGAAAGGAAAGGAAAGGAAAGTAAAGGAAAGGAAAGGAAAGGAAAGGAAAGGAAAGGAAAGGAAAGGAAAGGAAAGGAAAGGAAAGGAAAGGAAAGGAAAGGAAAGGAAAGGAAAGGAAAGGAAAGGAAAGGAAAGGAAAGGAAAGGAAAGGAAAGGAAAGTAAAGTAAAGTAAAGGAAAGGAAAGGAAAGGAAAGGAAAGGAAAGGAAAGGAAAGGAAAGGAAAGGAAAGGAAAGGAAAGGAAAGGAAAGGAAAGGAAAGGAAAGGAAAGGAAAGGAAAGGAAAGGAAAGGAAAGGAAAGGAAAGGAAAGGAAAGGAAAGGAAAGGAAAGGAAAGGAAAGGAAAGGAAAGGAAAGGAAAGGAAAGGAAAGGAAAGGAAAGGAAAGGAAAGAAAGGAAAGGAAAGGAAAGGAAAGGAAAGGAAAGGAAAGGAAAGTAAAGGAAAGGAAAGGAAAGGAAATGAAAGCAAGGGATGAAAAAAGGGAAGGTAAGGAAAGAAATGGAAAGCAAAGGTAATGAAAGGAAAGGAAAGGAAAGGAAAGGAAAGGAAAGGAAAGGAAAGGAAAGGAAAGGAAAGGAAAGGAAAGGAAAGGAAAGGAAAGGTAAGGAAAGGAAAGGAAAGGAAAGGAAAGGAAAGGAAAGAGAAAGGAAAGGAAAGGAAAGGAAAGGAAAGGAAAGAAAGGAAAGGAAAGGAAAGGAAAGGAAAGGAAAGAAAGGAAAGGAAGGAAAGGAAAGGAAAGGAAAGGAAAGGAAAGGAAAGGAAAGGAAAGGAAAGGAAAGGAAAGGAAAGGAAAGGAAAGAAAATGAAAGCAAGGGTAGGGAAAGTAAAGTAAGGGATGAAAAAAGGGAAGGTAAGGAAAGAAATGGAAAGAAAAGGTAATGAAAGGAAAGGAAAGTATAGGGAAGGAAAAGAAGGGGAGGGAAGGTTACGGAAAGGAAAGGAATGAAAGAGAAGGCACGGAAAAAGGGAAGGAAAGGAAAGGAAAGGGATGAAAAAAGGCAAGGAAAGAAAGAAATAGAAAGAAAAGGCAATGAAAGGAAAGGAAAGTAAAGGGTTGGAAAAGGCGACGTAATGTAAAGGAAAGGAAGGAAAATTAAGGGAAATCAAAATTAAGGAAATGACGAGAAGGGAAAGGAAAAACAGAAAAAAAATGAAATGGGTAATTTATGAAACATCCATGAATCACTTTCGACTCATCCATGAGCCACTTTTGACTCATCTATTGGCCATTTTTGACTCATCCATGAGTAATTTTGACTCATTTATGAACCATTTTTGACTTTGAGTCATCTACTACGTTTCTAGGAGGTATATTTGGCTTATAGTAGTTTTTTATCGATATAACTCTCTTGTAGTGGGGCTCAAAAGTATGAAAGGTAGCGAAAATAGAAGAAAGTTGAATTTTGCGAATAAAACTCCTACAACGATTATAGTTAGAGACCTTAAATTTTCCGTTTATCATATTCAAATGCTTCAAGTAACTTAAATTGAGATATAAACGCAATGTCTGCACATGAAAAGCAAACATTGGACATTTACTTAAATGTGGTCAATGTGCAGAGAAATGAGAGATATTTTAAAAATTTATATACGTCAAATGGCCGTCATTTGCCATAAATCAAAATATGTCATAAAAGTGCCGCCAAAGTGCAATTGCTCTTACTATCGTCATTGTTATTATTGTTGTTATTGCTGCTACTGTCAGTTTGGCTAAGAGTGAATGAATGAATGAAAAAATTTGAATGAATGATTGTTTGAATAAACAGAAAAACCAAATTTCATATAGTACAAACATACATATATATGTAAATATGTACATATAAACTGAGTACATACATATGTACATATATGTTATAATATATCGAGACATAAACGCCAAAATGCTACAAAACTGAAATTTAATCCAATTTTTCAAATGAAACAAAAATTGTTCAATACATATGAAAACAACTCGATTAAATCCAAACAAATATACTCATATAAATGTATAAGTAAATACCGGTAGAAAGCATATTTAATTGGCATTTATGAGTAAAGTTTTATTAATAAAATATGCTTGAAAAGCAGCCAACGACAGACAATAACATTTACCTGGAATAGGGGACAAAAATAAAGGCCTTTTTCCGTTAATGAGTAAAAAAGTATTGAGTACCTACATACATATTAACGACTAATAATTCATAAAGCACACAATTACTACGTACGTACTTAAAAAAAAAAAAACAGTTTGAAGAAATTAAACTACGCCGGAAGTGCCCCATCATCGACAAGTTCCGCCGCCAACACATTTTCAGCAACGCCAAACGCCGACGCAATCACGGCATATTAATAGTCGTATACAGCCGTATGTACGTAGATAATAGCTTTAATTGATGAGCAAGTTTTACAAATGACAAAAACAACAATTCATACATACCATGTATGAATACCCTGCAGAGAAAGCAATTAGTTGAAAACTACCCAACAACTAGTTTGTGCATCAGGCCCAACTTCTTAGTTAGTCTATTTTTCATATTAATCGAATCTTAGCTTGGGTCATTTATTGGCGCTTAACCGCCTAGGCCATTTTGGTTTTTAGTGATAACTGACGCCAATTAGCGTGTTGATGTCCTACGAAATTTCAATTTCGACCATACCAGTCATCCACTAGTCATGATATTCTAGAATGGTACAGATTATAAAATACCAGTTGTATACTAACAAAATGTACTAGTACCCATACTAGTTCGAAAAGAATTGAACTGGACTAGTATGATTTCGACCAGCAATAATTAGTCGCATTATTTGCACGAAAAAGCATCTGTGAATTATAAGAGAAAAAAGAATCAAGCGAAACATTTCAAATGATTTTTGGATTTTTGCAACTGGTATGATTTCAACCAGAAAATCATAGTTGTATACTAGTATTTTTCTGACTAGTTTGGCAATTCGCTGCAGGGTAACTAGAGAAACGCAATTAAAATAGCTTGGCCAATTATGTATGAATTAAATGTATATACGACTATGCGTGGGCATTATTTATGCCAGGGAAAACTTGCAGTGGCACAAGGACTGGAGAGGGAACGAAATCCGTGATAGATAATATACATAAAACAAAATAAAACTGATCAAAAAAAAAAAATAAAAATCAGATAGAAATTAAAGTGAAATAAAATAAAATAAAATTAAATTAAATTAAATAAAAAACCAGTAAAATAAAATGAAACAAAATATTATACAATAAATTAACATAAAATAAATAAAATAAAATAAAGTAATAAAGTGAAGAAAAAAATGATATAAAAAATAGATTTAAATTAAAAACAAAAGAAAAAAATTTATAAAATAAAATAGATAAATTAAAACTAATTAACATAAAGTAAAATAAACAAAAAAAAATAAAAAATTAAATAAAACGAAACTAAATTAAACAAAAAAAAAAATATAATAAAATTAAATTATAAATTTAATTAAATTTTTTTAATTTCAATTTGTTGGTTTTTTAATATCTGCCACAAACATACAAAGCATGAGACTAACCCAACGTACGAACAGCTGACCTGCTATTCTTGAGGGGTTTATTAGGAGGAATTTGAGGCAGAGCGCTAAGAGGATATTTTGGTTTTAATTTTTTTAATTAATTAAATTTAATTTTATTTTACTTTATTTTTTATTTTTTTATTTTTTTTTGTTTACTCTTATTTTATTTTATTTTATGTTATTTTATTTATTTTATTTTATTTTATGTTATTTTATTTTATTTTATTTTCTTTTATTTTATTTTATTTTATTTTATTTTATTTTATTTTATTTTATTTTATTTTATTTTATTTTATTTTATTTTATTTTGTTTTATTTTATTTTATTTTATTTAATTTTATTTTATTTCATTTCGTTTTATTTTATTTTATTTTTCTTTATTTTATTTTTTTATTTATTTTATTTTATTATTTTTTTTTTAATTTTTATTTAATTAAATTTAATTAAATTTAATTTAATTTTATTTTCGTTTATTTCATTTTATTCTATTTTTTTGTGTTGGCTTAATTTTTTTTCATTTATTTGATTAAATTTTATTTGTTTCTGATTTTTATTATAATTAAGTTTGTATAGTTTTATTTAACCCACATTAAAATATTTATTCTCAACTTGTCCTCCACTTTAAACGCAGGATAAAATTCCTTGGAAAAATTCCTATGCAAATAGACTTATAGAAGTATTTTGTGAGGATATTTATAGACTTGTGTGAAAAACTACACCACACGAATTCTTTGGAAATTTTATTCACAACAATTTGTGAGTTTTGTAACATGATGATTAAAAACTGTTGTTGTGGTTATGTTGCCTCGAATTCCCCAACGCTTTGCGGCTTCCCACACAACGAGGTGCTACTTTTTTTTCAATAACATTACGTACATAATTATATATGTACACATACATACACCTGCATGTGAAAAATAATTTATTTGGCTACTTTAAAATCAATAAAATATATATACAGACCACAATCGTATTCAAATAATCATTCATCAAAATATTAGCGCCGCCACCGCCACAGACGCCACTTCGTGCAACCAACAAAGCCATGCCTTGCCACTAATCAGGTAACATCAGTAAAACAATAACAACAACAGCAGCAAATAGTGATTAGTATGGCTATTTATTGTATGTAGGTATGCACCTTAATAAACATAAATATGTATGAGTGCGTTTGTGCAAACATAACCAATTATCAACTGCTTGCGCCCACAATTAAAAGCAAATACTCAAAATTAGGCAGCGGTGAAGCGCCGCTCACATCAAAGGGAAAATTGCGCTCCTGCGCCAACACCACCACCACAAACTAAGCAATCAAGGAGCCAACGCAGTCGGGTCGTGCGGGTCGGCCGATACCTATTAACAAGACCGCTTTAAATAGCTAATAGAACATGTGTGCGGTCAAGATATATTTCGATGTAGGTATGTAGGTGCATACATACATAACTGGCACGTTTTTGTACAGTCGGGCACAATCGAAATGGAGCGGAATGTTTGCTGTTGTGAATTTCATAGTCCCTTCGCCTCGTTTCGTTTTTTTCTTTTGATTTTTTCAAATTTTATAATATCTTATTTTATTTTAATTTATATTCATTTTATTTCACTTAATTGAATTTATTTTAATTTTATTTGTTTTTAACTTTACTTTATTTTTTAACAAATTTTTGATATTTTATTTTATTTAATTTTTTTATTTTATATTTTTCTTTTATTTTTTTCCTTCCCATTTTACTTGTGATTGACTGTATCCCTGTGCCTTTGTGTTTGTCATGTTGGTCAGCTGAACGCCACAACTGTAACATTTGGTATTGGCATCAAATATTTACACAGCTTATCGCAGGCAATCACTTGACCAAAAGGCAAGCAAGAATAATAACAAAAACAAACTGGCAAACGCCAAGCAAATCAAAATGGGATATGCAATCAAACAATCAGACATTTCGACGGGTCGACTAAATTGCGACTTCTAAATGCACCGACCACTTAACCACAAATACATTGCCACAAACATATGTACATATCTACATTTAAATAATACATACAAAGCATGAGACTAAGCCAACGTAGGTACAAACAGCTGACTTGCTATTCTTGAGGAGTTTATTAGGCGGGATTTGAGGTAGGGCCCTAAAATAAGAGTTGGTTTTAATTTTTTTATTTAATTAAAATTAATTTTATTTTACTTTATTTTTTATTTTTTTATTTTTTTTCTTTTATTTTATTTTATTTTATTTTATTTTATTTTTTTAATTTTATTTTATTTTATTTTATTTCATTTTATTTTATTTTATTTTATATTAATTTATTTTATTTTACTTTATTTTTTATTTTTTTATTTTTTTTTTGTTTACTTTTATTTTATTTTATTTTATTTTATTTTATTTTATTTTATTTTATTTTATTTTATTTTATTTTATTTTATTTTATTTCATTTTATTTTATTTTATTTTATATTAATTTATTTTATTTTATTTTATTTTATTTTATTTTATTTTATTTTATTTTATTTTATTTTATTTTATTTTATTTTATTTTATTTTATTTTATTTTATTTTATTTTATTTTATTTTATTTTATTTTATTTTATTTTATTTTATTTTATTTTATTTTATTTTATTTTATTTTATTTTATTTTATTTTATTTTATTTTATTTTATTTTTTTTTATTTTATATTAATTTATTTTATTTTATTTTATTTTATTTTATTTTATTTTATTTTATTTTATTTTATTGTATTTTATTTTATTTTATTTTATTTTATATTAATTTATTTTATTTTATTTTATTTTATTTTATTTTATTTTATTTTATTTTATTTTATTTTATTTTATTTTATTTTATTTTATTTTATTTTATTTTATTTTATTTTATTTTATTTTTTTTTTTTATTTTATTTTATTTTTTTTTATTTTATTTTATTTTATTTTTTTTTATTTTATTTTATTTTTTTTTATTTTATTTTATTTTATTTTATTTTATTTTATTTTATTTCATTTTATTTTATTTTATTTTATTTTATATTAATTTATTTTATTTTATTTTATTTTATTTTATTTTATTTTATTTTATTTTATTTTATTTTATTTTTGTATTTTATTTTATTTTATTTTATTTTATTGTATTTATTTTATTTTATTTTATTTTATTTTATTTTATTTCATTTAATTTTAATTTATTTTAACCTGTTTTAGGTATGTTAGGTAACCTTTTTATTCGATTGAAAGTTATTCAGGAGCACTGGCCTCAAGCTCGGAAATTATTTCAATCCTTGCATACATACATACATACATACATACAGAGATACAGAGATTCAGCCATACACAAAAACTTCTCAAAAAATGATGATTTGACTTGAATCAAAAATTGTTCTGACTTGGAAGGTTTGTCGGCTAAAAGCTGTAATTTGTTCAGTGATAAAATCGTGTTACTTTTGATTTCAAACCCAGTTGCCGATGATTTCTACGAAAACGTTTAATAACGAAAAATTTAGTTTATTCATTGTTTTCACTATGTTTATGTTGATTCCAAAGTCTATACAAGTGTGTGTGTGTTTCGCTTTGCTCCTTTGATGAATGAAAAATCAAGAAATTCTATACGGTCTTGTTTTGATGAAATTCAAATGCTAGCGACCACTAATTGTATGAATAAAATGCCCAATACATTTGTATGTGTATGAGTGTTTATACGTTTGCATATATGTATGTGTATATTTGTAATGCAGGTCAACAGCCATCAACCTTCAGCCATCATTCAAGTACAATGCGAACAAAGGACATTGCTACATCCACACATACGATTTGCTTATTATTAGTATTTGCACGCATCTAATGGCAAAAATGCTGAAATTCCGAAATTCAAAATTTATTGACAGCTGTTTGGTTGAATGCTAACAAAGAAAATGTTGAATGAAGGCCAAGCAACGCACAAAAAAAATCAAATAATAAAACAGCAAACAATCACAAATCAGACATCTTCATTGGCTTCTCAGTTCAATTTAGGGTATAAATATGCGTTTTGCATGCATAGATTTGTTTGAGTGCTATAGGTACCCAGTAGGAAATTAGGCACGAAAAATAAAATAAAACCAAATAAAATAAAAAAATAAAATAAAAGAAAATAAAATAAAATAAGATTAAAAAATTAATTTAAATTAAATTAACAAAAAAATAAAAATAAAAAAAAAAATAAATAAATATATAAAATAAGACGAAATAAAATAAAATAAAATAAAATAAAATAAAATGAAATAAAATAAAATAAAATAAAATAAAATAAAATAAAATAAAATAAAATAAAATAAAATAAAATAAAATAAAATAAAATAAAATAAAATAAAATAAAATAAAATAAAATAAAATAAAATAAAATAAAATAAAATAAAATAAAATAAAATAAAATAAAATAAAATAAAATAAAATAAAATAAAATAAAATAAAATAAAATAAAATAAAATAAAATAAAATAAAATAAAATAAAATAAAATAAAATAA
>CAXKVI010000088.1:37500-55000 GCA_964058755.1 Campiglossa producta | reverse complement strand
ACCCATTTCAAAAAAAAACATTTTTCCGCACTATCTCAGCTAAAAATAATTATATTGAATTCTCATTGAGATAGGGCGTTTTTTATCCTTCCAGGATATTCTACAATACATAAAGGCTATAATATTGTAGACGATATCTAATAAGTTGAAAACTTTAGATGCTTTCAACGGACAAACACACTATCATAGATATTTATAAGTAAAGGAATCAGTGTCTCAGCATCTCCTTAAAATGAAACACCCTATTGAACATACATTTCTATATGCAAATTTTGTTATTGTTTAATCTGAAGCAAGGTTGAAAAATATATTTCGCTTATTTTTTTAACAGGACAATGAGAAGTTAATTGGGAACAAAAACTGTTGGGAGAAAGTGCAAAAAAAAATTTGCATTGCAATTTAATCGCCATAACATTTAAATCTACCAAAAAAAAAAAAACGATAGAAAATGTCGTCTGAAACGGGATGCCTTTATGTTTAAGGGAAAGCAGTTGCCTGATTTTTTTGTCTATTTCTACACAAAAAAAAATTTGCCTTTTAATGGATAAATATTGACCGCGATTTTGGTTGAATCAACCCATATTTTGGTTGATATGACAATATTTTAGTTCGTATGACCAAAATCACTGTCAATTCTTATCCATTACTAGCACAATTTTCTCTCTGTGTATAATAAAGACAGTCTTATTACAAGAGTTTATAAATCGCATGATCCAATGAATTAACAGCTCTTACTTACTTAAAATACCCTTTAACCGCCTAGGAGATTTTGGCCGTCTAACATGTTCCGCCAATCGGCTCTTTGTTGAGCCAACTGACGCCAATTGGAGACACCGCGAGTTCTCAGATCTGCCTCCACTTGGTCCTGCCATCGGAGTGGTGGCCTCCCTCTTCCTCTACTTCCACCGGCGGGTGCCGATGAGAATACCTTCTGGGCCGGAGCCAGCGAAGCCGCTGGGGTTTAATTCGCTGAACTATGCTGACGTCTGCGTGAAGCTCATACAGCTCATCATTATATCTTCTTCGGTACTCGCCGTCGCCAACTTTTAGAGGTCCATAAATCTTTTGAAGAATTTTTATCTCGAATACTCCCAAATCCTCCTCGTCAGATGCAGTCAGTGTCCATGCTTCTGCACCATATAGCAGGACGGGTACGATAAATGACTTATAGAGTGTTGTTTTTGTTCGTCGAGAGAGGACTTTCCTTCTCAATTGCCTACTCAGCATTTATTTGCAAGAATTATCCTTCGATGTATTTCCAGGTTGTTAGTATTAATGCTGCTTCCCAGGTATACAAAGTCCCTTACTATCTCGAATTTTTTTCGGCCAACAGTGGCGTTGTTTCCGAGACGCGAATGCGCTGACTCTTCGCTTAATGCGAGCAGGTACTTCGTTTTACCTTCGTTCACCACCAAACCCATTTTTTCCGCTTTTTTTTTCTAATTTCGAGTACGCAGAAGTTACGGCGCGGTTGTTGAGGCCAACAATTAACAGCTCAGGCTCTCCGAAATCTAAAGCAAGAACACTATCATTCAACGAACAAAAAAAAAATAATAGAGTCCTACGTCTAAAATGAACCTTCGATACATTGAAAGTGAAGTTTCAGAACAAGAACGCAGCCGTGATTGGCAAGATAGTGATGAAAAATAAAATTTCCATCAGATTTGATGCAGCTAGTAGGACAAAAATGCATTTTTGTCACAGTCGATATATGTATGATATGATCAGATATAAACCAAAGCAATATATCTCTCATTTCAAATCTGATTATCCTGATTCTACCCACTACAGACACATGCTAGGCATCCAAAGGTCTTGGCCTGCTCTCAACAGAATAGTAATTATTCTACTTCACTGTCGACGTAAACTCTTGGATTAGCTAAATTGTATCAACTTCGACGTTATTAGAGGAATACTGCGGGGTTGTTCCAGTATTATATATACCAATTTGTTTTGTGGAAGCCATGGTCTTACATGTTTATCGTTCCGGAATTTCAATAGAGGAAAAAAGTACGATTGTTTTTTGCATATGTCCTATGAGATATGTGAGTGCTTCGTCGCAGAAGAGTTGATAGTCGTTGAACTCAGCATTTTGAAACAAATATATGATAGAAAATGTTCTTTGATTTCTAACATTATATAGCTAGTTAGATATATTTTTAGATAAACATAACTCTATTTATGCAAAATACAATATAACAATATCTTCATGGCTTAACCATAAGTTAAATACTTCAAACGTCTTCATCCTCATCATACTCAACGCATCGAGCAAAGAAAGGTAAAATATGATCCAGCAACACGTAGAAGCTGAAAATACAAACAAATTGATGAGAGTGTACAAGAGGAAATAAAATTTAGGAGGCCCCCACAAATGTTTCTGATGTATTTCCGCTTTCTTCTGAACATTAAAGTGGAATAATTTCGAAATCATTCGAAAAAATTCCTTCAATTCCAGTCTCTATATTGCGAATTTAAAATTTTGTTCAAGTTATTCAATTAGTGGATAATTTTTGTGAGAGGGAGCACAGAATTTTATTTAGAATTGCTTTGATTATGTTTTGCCCCGGAATTTCAATAAGGTGTCGGTGAAAAAATGTCTCCACTTGACTTCAGATAAGCAGGTTGAAATACACCAGAAATACTTGTCAAGCCCTTCCGATATATGAAAAATTTCGAAATTGTTATATATGTAGCGGGTTAGGGGTTTATAATATGCCCGAGGTAGGCATACCGGTCGTAAGAGGGTACTAATATGTACTTAGGTAATGACGTGCTAACTCGATGATTGATATCACCTCTCATTACCCATCTTCTCCTTCCTTACGTATGGAGGGATATGACCTAGTAGGTCCCAATGGTCATACCAAATTACTCCCGAAACAGCCAGGCAGTACCGCAAGAGAGTACAGGGTGCTCACGGACTACCAATTTCGACATCACTCCCCAAAACCTTCGGGAAGTATTTTTGTCTTAACAACAACAACACCAACAACAACAACCAATGTTTAAGGCTCATTTACACAGGTCGATTTTTTGGTCGATTTTTCGTTGTTCCACCATCTAAATCGATCTAAACCTTGTTTTTGAAGGTTGAAAGCAGTGGAACGACAAACATCGACCCGTGTAAATCAGCGTTTAGGAATCGTTTATGAATCTATAACAAACCGTGACTGTTGTCTCCAAGTTAACATGAAAGAAACCCATGCCCGTTAACATGAAAGGCCTCTGATTGATTGTAATCGCGCGAGTCATTAGCTTCATCGTACGTATATTTGCTTCGGTATTCGATGAATGATATATAACTTTTTCCCAATTTGATGAATAGTAGGTGTTGCCAAGACCCTCGAACTAAAAAAGGGACACTTTTACATTAGAGTGGACATAAATTTTTTTTTTTGCAAACATACTGTACCTCCCCCTCCCTAAGTCTTGGACAGTTTTATTCATATTAAGGCGTGGATTTCCGATCGCCTTAACAGTCTCCGATCGAAACCAAATTTTATAT
This sequence comes from Campiglossa producta, assembly GCA_964058755.1. Lineage (NCBI taxonomy): Eukaryota > Metazoa > Arthropoda > Insecta > Diptera > Tephritidae > Campiglossa > Campiglossa producta. The sequence goes on along the minus strand of CAXKVI010000088.1, from coordinate 51,492 downwards.
GGGATAAGAGTTGACCGTGATTTTGGTTGAATCAACAGATATTTTTGTTGATATGACCAAATCACTGCCAATTCTTATCCATCACCAGCTCAATTTTGTTTGTGTGTATTATCGATTTTTGGTATTGGATAAAAAGAAAAAAAAATATTTTTTTGGTCTACATAGAGCCATCTGAACTTTGAGGCTAATGTGCCACGCCTTAATCTGAATAAAACTATCAAAGATTTAGGGAATGTATTATATTCACCCTAATGAATAATTTGAGGGACAGGTACCGTTTTAAAAAAAAAAATTTTTTGTTTTCATATAAAAAAATATCCACTCTAATGTATATTCAGTAGTGGAATATTAATATTTTTTAAGTATTTTAAAATGTGAACATCGCTTCACTTTCAAAGAAGATGAACTTCAAAACTTGGTCATACTCACTCGCGCAGATATTAGGGAACCCAAATAACCCAAAACCACTAGCTCAGCAACTTTGGCTGACAGCCAAGTAGCGTAGGTGACATTTTCCGAATCTAGACCAGTCTGTGAATAAATAAAATACATTTTCAAATTACTACCTACTCAAAAATTACCCCAGCTTTTTTATGCACCTCATGAGCATTAAATGCCACCAAACAAAGTAGCAGCGCACTATTCGACATCATAATAAAAAGTGGGCGTGTAAATTGTGCCTCGACAATTTCAGCAAAACTAAATAATTCCACATTACGTTTGACTAACAAAATCAGCTTTTCGCAAAACATATCAGCCATAGTTTCAGGTTTACCACTTTTCAATACTTCATCACCTAAATTCGAAATATCCTGTTCGAGTAAAACGAGTCGATCGTTTAAATTTAATATGGATGTGACGAGTAAATACGACTCTGATATTATATTGGTCACTACCAAAATGCCAATATACCAATTTAGTAAAACTATTGTTATATAGAGTGGTAATGGTTGGTAGTCGAAGGGTATTTTCATCTGAAAGGGTAATATGCGTTCACCATGTATGAAGGCGATCATTGGTCCAACTAGGTATGAGATTAGAGTTGCAATATACGAATAAGAGTACATGAGCGCAGGTCTTGTATGCTTGCGGATTTTGTGATGTATCGAAGCGTGAGTTTCTCTATAGAAAAGTTTTTAAAAGAAATGAAAAGAACGCAAAAAGAGAGAGTATTAATTTTTCTAGTAAGAAAATAAAAATAAAATAGTGTAATAAAAATATTGACAGTCTCTAAAATTCTATATTCTAATCTCATCTAATCTTGACTTGCGTCATTTGTTGACGCTTAACCGCCTAGGCGTTTGTCCTTACAGAAACTTGCCCCGGTCTTAAAACCTCACACTCACGTCTTTCGGCCTCACTTTTTTTTTTTTTTTTTGAAAGGGCGTCTCTCTTCCTTCTTCGCCTCACGAGATCGTTGCCATACACTGCGGGTTGCGCCCCTTCGCAAAGTCTCCCTGTAGGCAGCGTCCTTTTGTCCGAGGTAGTGCTGCATTCCTTATCGTACCAATTGTTCTTGCGGGCTCGCTGAAACCCTATAGTGGCCTTAGCGACGGAACGTAATGAGTGAGAAATATGCTTCCATTGCTCGGTTACATCGTTAGGTCGAGGATTGCCGGCCGATAGCAGGTGTGAGAGTCGAGTGGAGAAATTATCAGCTGTCTGTATGGTGCACAGCTTCTCGACGTCAAACTTTCCTTCCGCAACAAGATAATGGTCCGAGTCGATATTTTGACCACGTAGGGTACGCACGTCCGGAACGGTGGAGCTGTGTCTGCCGTCGATCATGACATGATCAATCTGGTTTCTTGTTCTTTGATCAGGCGACAGCCAGGTGGCTTGGTGTATTTGTTTATGCTGGAACCTGGTTCTACAGATGACCATATTGCGAGCAGAGGCGAAGTCAATCAACCTAGTGCCGTTGGATGATGTTATATCGTGGAGACTAAATTTTCCAACTGTAGGACCAAATACTCCTTACTTGCCCACCTTGGCATTAAAGTCGCCGAGCACGATTTTGATATCGTAGAAGGAGTCTTTCTCTGCGTATTCCGTCTCCTCAGTCGGCGCATAGGAGCAGATCAATGTTATGTTGAAAAACCTCGCCATGGGAATGAACGCTAGTACTTGGCGGAGAAGTCTCTTTCCCACAACGAATCCTACACCACGCTCTTTGCCGCTTGTCTGGCCACTGTGGTATACGTCACAAGGCCTGATGGTCGTCTTTCCTTATCCCGTCCATCGCATTTCCTGCAGGGCGGTGATGTCAGCCTTTGCGTTAACGAGGACATCAACCAGTTGGGCAGCGGTACCATCCCTTGAAAGGGTCCGTACATTGCAGGTACATGCCCTAGTTACCTTCTCATAGTCCTTAATTCGTTTTGCCGGGTCGTCAACATTAAAAGGGTTTCTCATCCGAGGCTTTGTTTTCTTGGTTTTCATTGGAATTCAGTTTTTTACGTGGCGGGTTTCAAACCCAGCGCACAACCCGTTTTTGAGGTTTTGGAGATGATTTACACATTTATATACCGAGCCGCTTGCTCCAAGACAGACACCCGCTTACAGCCGCACCTCATGGTGTACAAACGCTGCCAAAAAGATCTCTGTCAGCCCTTAAACCAAGTATGTTAGAGTGGCCCACCGGGGTTCCCTCTCTTGCTGCCGCGAGTTTAGTTAGCTCCCGTTGCCCAGAGTGTACGAACGAGCACGCAAGAGTCAGGATTGAGCAATGTCACTCAGCAACCACACCCATTTACACTCCAATTCTATACTCACTCATCGAAATAAATATGCAAAAAATATCCTTTCAAATATGCTTTCAATTTTCCCTTGTCAAAAGCCATAAAGCACATTCTAATCAGCGATTCGGCGGCTACAATAATCGTCACCGATATTTGTATCATAATTATGATATCGCCTTTGTGCTGGCTCATTTCGCGATATTCGCACAAAATGCATGCCGCTAGTAACCAGACACAAAAAATAATTCTACAACGATCCACTAAACGTATCCAAGCCGAGACATGATCAGTTAAGGGCCACGTTACGTTGATAAAGAATGCCACGATTTGCCATGTTAGAGGCACATTTTTGCCATTCGGCAGAAGTGGACGATAGAACATCTTTCAATCAAAGATGTAAATGTTACTTGTAAGCAGCAAACAGATCTGAAGGATACTAGATCGCTTTTGAGGGAGGTAGCGTGCTTAAATACAATTCTACTAGGGGTATTCGCGATTAGGTGTAAAATGGACTAACATATTTTTAATGCAGAATGGCAAATTAAAGGAAAGAAAACCATCAAAAAAATTGTAGGCTGAATTTCGTAAAAAAAATCCATAATCCATGACATACCTAGTTATTCGAGCAATTGCAAATTTTTATTTTATTTTTTTGTGAATACCCTTATTGAAAGTTCGTGATACAAATGTATGATGGGAAAGTCGAAATATGTCTGTAAATTTTTTTTTTAATAAATTAGCTACGCAAATCATAAAAATCTCTTCGCATTGAACTTAATATTTTGTTTAATATAAAATTCTCTTTAAATAGTCACATTAGGCTGCGTTAAATTTCTAATTTTCATAGAGTGACGAAAAAATATTGTCAAACTTTTAGCACCTTACTGAACTCAACGTAGATTTAAAAGTGGTAAGGAAATTTAAATTAATATGTTAAATAACAATAATTCCCTCGGAGCCAAATTTTAGAAGAGAGCTTAAGTACGCGCGTCAGAAAGAAAACTTCAAAAGTCCCCATATCCCATGTGTGCTAAAAAAGTTATGATTCTGAGAGTAATCAGTTCTGAGATATCGCGATTGTAAAATAAGCTCTGGAAATTATATGAAAATATATGCCACGTATGGACCAAGGCGAATTCATACAGGTGGGTTCGAGCGAATTCAGATCTACACACACGCACACACTTCTTGTAGCTGAAAATGTCAGACAAAGCAACAACGTCCGCAATTTGACAGCTACGATTCGATTTTCAAGGAAGAAAAAGAAACCATATGATGGGAGGATGCCACCTGTAATGAATTCGCCTTGGTATGGACTTTCCAGGATTTTTCTCGAAAAATTTAGGATGCATAGAAATATTTTCTTTTACCATTTATGTATTTGTCACATTGAAAATATTTTTTTGTAAAGCATATAGTTATCGAGCTAGACACTAAATTTTTGAAGTTAACTTCTTAGGCGGTGATATGAAGTTTTGATTGAGAGTAAAATTTGAGAAAATGGCTGATGATGCAACGAAAATTATGCAACGGAAATATAAATTGTAGCCGACTTTCAGGCGTATTTTACAGACTTTCAGGCGTGGGCGATTTTCATCACGCTGTTTAGATGTGCAAATCAAATAGGAGGTGCAATTCTAGGATCTAGGTAACATTGTACAAATTGTAATAGTTAGGCCGAGCAGAATTCACGGGAGTTGCCACTTATGTCGGTTGACAGGGTTGCCACCTATCCCATTTTTGTTTTTAAATATAGAGCTAGATATGCCAATATGGGTAACAAATGAAAGATATTTTTGGCCGTAATCCAATTTTCTCCATGCATAATATTAAAAAAAAAAACTATTCCGGTAAATTTCGTTTATTTTGTATAAAAAAAATCCCACTAAGCCAAGTTTTCTCAGAAGCTAAGGTTCAACCCCAGGAAGAAAAGTGCAAAATTAGAACCTGGACGCAGCCACAGAGAAGGCTATCAAAAAACTAGAAACATGGAAAGTCATTCTAAAGTAACACGAAGGTGGTCCTGGGATGGGCGATGGATCCAAAAACAATATTGTGTTATCTTTAGATCAGTAGTCGGCACGGAGAGAGCGCTTGCTATGTTAAAGTATTAGAATTTTCCTCCCAGGAAACGAATTGCCGGCCTAGGCCCTAGATATGCTTCCGAGATAGGTTAGGTTAGGTTCGAGTGGCTGCCGTAGAGGCACACCTAGGCCAGTATAAAAAGGCCCGTTGTGATATCATCAACACTTGGAAAGTCAGTTCCGGGACCCGAAATAGGGATTTTCCACATGGCAGAATCCTGGCACCTTCCCAAACCGACACCGTTACTCCTCCTCGAACCATTTAGATGACTTGATGAAGGCCATCAGTTGCTTTCGAGATAAGTTTTATAAGAGCTTAATAGTTTTATTCGCCCCTTGATCGCAGAGAAAATTAGCTACCCTTTAGTTTATGATATTTTAACGTTCAGCCTAATGTTAATAGCTACCAACTTACATACTCTGATACTATGTACTATTTATCTATGTAAACAAAACGAAATAAATAATGAAAGAGGTAATTATTTTAAAAGCTTTAAGCTAAGGTGAATATACACTTAGCTAGCAGAATGTTTTAGAATCTTTTATTAAATGCAAATATCAAAAAAATGAATATACACAAAAACAACAATATATGGAGTACATATCGTCGAAGCTTATGCAAAACGACCTATCTAACAGATGCAAAAAAATTGCTCATAGGATTTCAAAGAAAATAAGTTTTTTTTTGATCTCCTGTAAAATTTGATTGCTGTCAGATAGGTGGTTTTGCATCTGGTAGGGACTGACGATATGCAAAATGTAGCATACAACGGTCTCAGCGGAAGCAAGGATAAAAATTCTCTGAACCATCTCTCTTCATTGTTTTCTAATTATAATTAGTTCTTGGATATTGGGGCATGTTATGCCAATATGAACAAATGTAGATCTTGAGGCTAACCTAATTTAAGAGCTTTATCGTAAAGAAACATATTTTGTATCATTCCGTGATACTGATATTTCGGTCTTGGCTTCATCATACCTATGTACATACGTATGTATGCTAAACCCACTTTCTTTGCGCACCCCTGCAGGAGGTTCGGGCACAAGCAAAGCTGTTACATACCTACATGTCCATTTGTACAAAGTCTAATTTTGCTGCTAATCCTATTCCACTGACATTGGGCAGCTGACGCAATAATCCTTGCAGTGAATTCATACAAACCTTACTTAACCCTCGGATCATATGCCAAGTCTCTGAAAAGACAAACGAATATTCATTGCTTTGCATTACGCAATCTGATCAAATTACATTTGAATGAGAAATAAAACGATACTAATGGAACTAAATATAACATATGCAGTATGTGGGGATATATTGAAAGGGAAATTGAAAAATAGCGTACACAACCACATACATGCAGGCAGAGATCCTTGAGGACAAAACCTCTTCCCTTGCTTTGCTGTGGTAATTCAAAAATTAATTAGTGCAAAGTGTGTGCTCATACAAAATGTAATTTCTTATATCTACTCTAATATTTGTAAGCAAGAAATAACCAGCAGGAAATTGTGTAAGCAATAATGAATAATAAAATAAAATAATATAATAATAAATAAATAAAATAAAATGAAAATTAAAAAAATTTAGTAAAATAATGAGAAAAAAATAATAAAAAATAATAAATAAAATAAAATAAAATAAAATGAAATAAAATAAAATAAAATAAAAATAAAATAAAATATAATAAATTAAAAAAAAATAAAATAAATAAAAAAAAATAATAAAATAAAATAAAATAGAATAAAAAAATAAAATAAAATAAAATAAAACAATAAAATAAAATTAAATTAAATTAAATAAAATAAAATAAAATAAAATAAAATAAAATAAAATAAAATAAAATAAAATAAAATAAAATAAAATAACACAAAATAAAATAAAATAAAATAAAATAAAATAATATAAAATAAAATAAAATAAAATAAAATAAAATAAAATAAGATAAGCTAAAATATAATAAAAGAAAATAAAATAAAATAAAATAACATAAATTAAAATAAAATAAAATAAAATAAAATAAAATAAAATAAAATAAAATAAAATAAAATAAAATAAAATAAAATAAAATAAAATAAAATAAAATAAAATAAAATAAAATAAAATAAAATAAAATAAAATAAAATAAAATAAAATAAAATAAAATAAAATAAAATAAAATAAAATAAAATAAAATAAAATAAAATAAAATAAAATAAAATAAAATAAAATAAAATAAAATAAAATAAAATAAAATAAAATAAAATAAAATAAAATAAAATAAAATAAAATAAAATAAAAAAAAAATAAAATAAAATAAAATAAAATAAAATAAAATAAAATAAAATAAAATAAAATAAAATAAAATAAAATAAAATAAGATAAGCTAAAATAAAATAAAATAAAATAAAATAAGATAAGCTAAAATAAAATAAAATAAAATAAAATAAAATAAAATAAAATAAAATAAAATAAAATGAAATAAAATAAAATAAAATAAAATAAAATAAAATAAAATAAAATAAAATAAAATAAAATAAAATAAAATAAAATAAAATAAAATAAAATAAAATAAAATAAAATAAAATAAAATAAAATAAAATAAAATAAAATAAAATAAAATAAAATAAAATAAAATAAAATAAAATAAAATAAAATAAAATAAAATAAAATAAAATAAAATAAAATAAAATAAAATAAAATAAAATAAAATAAAATAAAATAAAATAAAATAAAATAAAATAAAATAAAATAAAATAAAATAAAATAAAATAAAATAAAATAAAATAAAATAAAATAAGATAAAACAAAATAAAATAAAATAAAATAAAATAAAATAAAATAAAATATAATAAAATAAAATAAAATAAAATAAAATAAAATAAAATAAAATAAAATAAAATAAAATAAAATAAAATAAAATAAAATAAAATAAAATAAAATAAAATAAAATAAAATAAAATAAAATAAAATAAAATAAAATAAAATAAAATAAAATAAAATAAAATAAAATAAAATAAAATAAAATAAAATAAAATAAAATGAAATAAAGCAAAATAAAATTAATTAAATTAAAAAAAAAAAATTAAAAAAAAAATAAAAAAATTAAAATAAAATAAAATAAAAAATAAATAAACGAAATTTTTTTGTTGGCTAGTTAGGTTATATGCTAATGTGTGTGAGTTCCCTCGCCTGTATGTATTGTTGTTATTCAGTGCCAAAAGGATAACAAAGCCAAACATGCTAAAGGAACATGACCTCTAACACCCGGTGTACATACTCAAGTGGCTATCTGCATCTGCTTGTTGGTGGCTATACTTGCTACTGTTGTTGCTGTAGGGGCGCTCAAGGTGTCCGAATGTGACAAAGGTCTGCTGTTCGGGGTAAAGATTTTTTTTTGTAATAAAATGATATGGAAATGTGCCAAAAAATTGAAATTTTCCAAGTTAAATGAACAACTGTGCACTTTTGGTTTTTGTTGTATGTTTGCTTTATTGTTTTACAGTTATTATTTATACAGTTGCATTCTGGCGTTGTGGCACAAGCCATGCCTTTTGTACTTGAATTTGATCGGAAACTCGGCCACGATAGCGTCTCGTATTACCAATTGACGGTTGCAAAGAAGGTTGAAGTTGATGACTGGATTTGTGAGTAGAAACTTATAGAGTTGAAATGCATAAAAATTGTTAAATTATGTACATAAGTAGGTTTGTACGAGACGTGTCTAGAAGACCTACGACTGTCGATATTCGATGGGGGTAAAAAGAACAAATGGTTTAAAAATTATTTAACTATTTTTTACTCAATATTGAACTTGCCCAGAGGAACACTGTATTCAATTTTGATCGAGTCTCGAATTCTATATTGCTTGAATCTTCGGAACTAATTGAAAAAAGTCGTTAAAGATAGTGGAAATCGTCCAATAGCCTGTTTGCCATTGAGTGAATATTTATGGTGAAGTTAGTTTTCGCTAAAATGCCAAAGAGAATTTCTGCTGTGATTAGCTGTAGAGCTTCGTGTTCATTGATAACGCCTTATCTCTTACCAGCTGCTTTTGTCATTAAAGCCACTTGCTAAAAATTTGTAATTTTTGATTAAAAAAAATTTACTTTTATGGATGAAGCTGAAAGTGCTGAGCTCAGTAATATCAGTGTCGCGCTACTAATTTATCTGAGTTCGGTGTTTTTGAAAAAAGTCGATAGGCGGTTTTGCAAAAATCATGGACGATGTGCGATTCTTTTGGTTTGCTTAGTCGGGAAATATTGCGCTAAGCACGTTTTCAGACAGAACGTCACATTCTGACTCAGTTAAAATGTAGGGAAATATGTTTATTTGTGCATTAGGGTGCATCTTAATTGTATGGGACAATATTTTGAAGAGAAAATAAATCAAAATACAAACTGGAATCTTTTTTTAGAACGATTTAATTGTTTTCTGCACCGAAACGAGATTTAGCAGAAATCATCAGGATTTACCACCACTTTCTTAAGGACAATATGAAAAAAGTGATGTGTGCTGCCATTCATATCTAGCATTGTTTTGATTAAAAAAAAACGTTGTCGGTGTCTTATTGTGGCCGGATTACTATATTTTAAAACTTGAATGAAAAAAATCGGGCCAACGGATCAGCTGTTTAGCTTTAACAAAGTTTCGAGTTAGAATTTTATATACATATATGGCATAGATTTGATAATGGATGTCAGCCAATGAAACTTTGAGTATGTGAGAAAAGAATACAGAAAATTGTTCCAACGTAAAAGAAAGGGGCCGTTTGGAATCCCTAGAAATTGTGTCTGACCGATAAGAAAATTAGACCTAAAGAAAAAGTGAAAGGTTATCAAAGAGAGCTGACAACCAAGAAGCAATGAAGTTAATCAAAAACTCTGCAGAAAAAAATGTTATCTAACACCTAAACTGAAGTGAAAACAGGCTTGAAACTAAAAATTGTCTATAAGTTCACACAATTCAAAATAAAGCGCACTCTAATGTACACAGATAATGTGCCATAAAAGTCATAACAAATTCAGCATAAAGCTTACTTTTAATAATCTCTGCCTATCGTAACTATTTTTGCACCTCTTCAAAGTTAATCTTATCGCACCTGTAAGCCATGAGCCGACAGAATGCGTTGCCAATCTTTTTGCTTATCAATTTATACCCAGTTGTGCTTTGGACGCATTATATTACAATTTACTTACCCTTATTATCTTCTGTTGGCTTTGTTGTCGATAAAGCGGATCGGACCAGTCATGCCAGATATCCATCAGTTTACATCTTAAAAAAAAAAATCCCACAGAACTCCAACGAAATTTAAATCACTTTTTATTGAGAGTTTTGTATTTCGTCTGCTGAATGGAAGATTGCTCTGTTTAAAAATATTCTTTTAAAATGCTCTTTTTCAAAATTCGCATGTAGAACGCCCTCTATCAGAATGGCTAAATAGTAGAGCGGTATTGAAAAAAATTCTGAGATAGGGCGTTTTTGAAAAATATTTTGAAATGGGGTGATCTTTCACTCAGCAGCCGATTTGGAAAATTTGCTGGCGGGAAAGAATATCCAAAGGCGACTTCTGGTCTCGAACAAATCAACCCAAAGCTGCCACAGACGTAACCAAACTCATGTGGTCGGGGATTGGTCATACTCTCAGAAGACCGTCTAAAGCCAGACAAGCATTGCGATGGAATCCACTTGGATGCCGGTGACCTGGTGCTTCAGCCAAAAATTTGCGCAGAACTATGGATAAAGAACTAGAAGACGCAGGATGCATGTGAAACGATGTCACCAGAACAGCACCAAACTGAATACGATTGAAGTCGGTGATCGAGGCCCTATGCTCTAGTAGGAGTTAAGCAAAATGATGATGGTGACCACTACATAAGATAAACGATGATTTTAAGTTAAACTCTCATCATTTATACGTAGGCAGCTCTGAACCATCCCTTTTTTATATGAGAGACTTAAAATTGTCTCTTTTTTCAAGAATATGACTCTCATGGTAATACTCATTATTCTCTAACTAGAGAGAAAACCTGGATGCCGAGAGATTATGTAAATTATTTGATATATTTGACATTCGCTTTTCGATTAACATCTAATAATAGGGGCCTAACCTACTTCCCGTTGAGCTAGGGCCTCGAGGTTTTTATACCTTTCATGAAGATGTAAGTATGAGAAGAAGAAGAGGTGGACCCATCAATAAGTACACCGAAATGATCAGAATGACGAGATGAGTTGATTTAGCCATGCACCTCTGTCCGTCTGTCTGTCTGTCTGTTTGAAAATCATTGAGATTGGATAAATATTTCACATAGCGCCCATCCAATCGAGTGTTCCGATAAACGGATTTTGGTAGATAATCCCTGTAATTATATAGGTAGGAACGTGAAATTTCGTAACTATTGCTCTTTTAGAATGTGGAATGTCGGATTTAAAAATCAATATGATTGGACCAATATAACACATCGCCGCCATATAATCGATAGTTCCGATAATTTCGGTATGAGCTAAAGTTAAATACATACAGACTGTACTGGGGATCGAACAGTGAAAATCGTGGCGCTTATTCTAGAAAGGTATATAGCCTTCGGGACAGCCGAAGACAGCTTTCCTTCCTTGTTACATTTGTTCAAGTCCCGATGATAATGCAATACAAAGGGTGAAATCCGATAGGTGGCGCTAGGTTGACTACTACCACCAGAAGAAATACATCCCGCTAGGTGGCGCTAAGGACGGGGTAATTAAAACTTAAAATTGTATTTATGGAACGATTTGGCTAATATTTGTAGTAGGAATTTCGTACAATATTAAAAAGTGAAAATATACTCGCTAGGGGGCTCGTGAGTCGCTCTTTTTACAAAATGAAGAATCAAGAATCAATCCCAAATAAAAAGTATCCTTTGGTAAAAAATATTTTAAGTACAATTTTTTTAAAACTTTTTATTTACATTTAAAAACTAAAAATTTCTCTGTATTGAATTGTATGCCCAAATAACTCAAAACTGGGTATATAACATTTCAGTTTACCCGAGATTAGGCTTACTCAGTTCCATTGTTTTGTTTTGAAAAATACGAACTTATCGATAACGATTGAAAAAGCTGAATGCTGTCACGCTGCCAATTAGGTAGTTCAGTTCTTAAAAAGTATTCACACAGAATGTGCTACCAACTTGAATTGCACAAAAAATTACAAAAAATAAATAAACATTATTAATTTTGATTAGTTATTATGTCTGACGCTGACTCGGAATCGGAATATTCGGATGCTATAAAAATTCCTATTTTAAAAAAATCAGCATTAATGTCGAAAAATACGCGCAAACGACGAAGTAAAAATAAATTTCAAAATAAACGCCGACTACAAAAGTGTATTTGTTTAACTCTTTTAGCTTTGGTGCTACTAACAATAATAGCAATAATATCATTTAGCATACTCGCTTATCTGGAACTCAAAAACACACATCAAATCGCAGAAAAACAACAAAAAAGTAAATCGATTTTAGTTTTGAATTGGCAACGCGATGCGCTCAATCGCGACGATTTAAAGAGCAGCCAATGTGAAATCGTTTTAGCAAATTCGAACGATACAAATTTATGGTCCGAGGATTATCAAGAGTCTTACTCTCAACTTTACGATGCTATAGTAGTGAACTCAACAGCTGAGAATATTCTGCACGATATTGATGGAATCAAATGTTTTACAGATAAACAATCTATAATTTTTGCTACACAAAGACCGTTACAATATACAAATATTTCGTTCAAAGGATTTACCGTACAATCATTTACGAAATCATTTTCTTATTCGCTGAAATCCGATTTCTTATGGCAACCCTATGAAATTATGCGTTTAAATGACTCCAAAATTGTTGCTCCCTCGCTAGAGCCAAAGTGGTCAGCGTCCACGCAAAATTTTAGAGATGAGCATAAGCGTGATCTACTTTTGAACGAGTTTAGTGAACCCTCACCGCTGGCACTAGCTGTTTTGCAAAAACCCTGTCATAAGGCTAGACAAAATTTGATAAAGCTACTTTTTGAACATATGGATGTGCATACTTATGGGGAATGCGGGAATCAAACGTAAGTGTTTATTAGAAAAGGGATTGTGCTTTATTATAAAAAGTAGATAACGCAAACTTTGATATCAGCCGATTGATGTAAATATAGCGTCTGCACCACTAACTAGCTTCAGGGGCGTATTAAGACTTTTAATTTGAGGGGGAAAGAGTTTGTAAGGGACCTGAAAGAAATAGGCATACCATGGGGACTTAAAAAATTAAACTTATTTTTTATCTAATACTTGGAATCGATAGGACTATCTTGGGAAATACCACATACAAAATTTTCTTCCGAATGGAGACACTTAAGGCGTGTGGCAGGGGGTAGTGTGAACTTTAGTCCTCTTGCGACACGCCTTAGGTGTTTCCAATCCGGACCAGACTTTGCATGTGATATCTCTGAACTTTGAGCCCCCTGCGACAAGTCTAAACCATCTCCAATAGGGTGTTGCCACTTGGAGTTTGTTACGGGGTTGGCACCTTTTTGTTTTTTTTTTTTAAATCAATATTGGAAAGCTTATTCTGTTGGTACCGAGCAAGCTTGGTTACCCAGGAACTAAAGCATTAAAGACAATAAAATTTGTGGTGCAAGAAATTCCGTTAGATGGCGCACGGATCGAGATAATTCGAAATTCGTCAAAAAGAGGGTGGAGTAACTTTTCCGGTAAGCTAGAGACCTAAAACTAGATATATTTTTCAGAACCCGGTGACAGTGCTATTCCTCATCAAAAAAATTCCGGTAGGTGGCGCTGTCGTTTTAAAGTGGGAATATTGCGATCGTGATTTAACTAACTTACTGGCAACCTAGAAATATGAATGACAATGAAGTGACAATACAAATTGTAAACATCGAATTTCCGATAGGTGGCGCGATGGTCGATATAATTGAAAACCTATGTATGAAACACAGGGAGAATCAAGATATTTCGAAAATTCGTTTGAAATTAGGAAACTAGCGATCGACTTTTAACTAACCTCCTGACAACCTAGGAACTTAAAATTTCGCACGTTGTTTTAGCCTTCTGCATCAAGTGGATCAATGCCCGGCAAAAGTAACATCAAAATTATTTAGAAAAAAAACGGGGTCACCCCTCGGCAGTCATTTGGCCAACTCTCCGCGTGTATTTCTGCCATGAGAA
>CAXKVI010000088.1:2500-32500 GCA_964058755.1 Campiglossa producta | reverse complement strand
ATTTTCAATTTAAGGCGCATAAAGCACTCAATAATCTGTGTTAAAATTAGTATGACGCTTGTCAAGAAATTAGATTTACAGTTCTTTAAAAACAACTCCTCCTCCATCCAATGTGGGTTCGAGTAGAGTTCAGTGTGCAGCTGGCAGATGTACTCATTTGCGGTGGTGCAAGCTGCAGCTAGCTAATGTGTATAATCGGATGCGCGCTGAACCGTTAACCAAAATTGTATCAACCAAAAAAAAAAGGATGCTTGCAAAGGATGTGCGCTGAGTTGGCACGCATTTAAGCAAATTAACGCTACATCTCCAATTATCCTTGCAGCCGTCGACAATGTTCCCAAAACAACCGCTATCCGCATGCCTAACACAAAGTGGCAGTGTCAGTTGCTGTTTATATCTAACACAAGATCAGAGTATTGAGTTCAAGCGCAAGGGTTGCCCGTATCGCTGAACTCTTTGTGGTTGCCAAAAAAAAAAAAAAAATGCAAAAAATTGGTGGCCCTCGCACAACCTGTGCGCCATATGGGCACGCGTCAGGAAGCTGATCTTAATTTTCGATCTACATTTGCCTTTCGTAAGAGTAGCAGCCGAAAATTTAGCAAGAAGGGTAAACGGGAAAACTAAAAAAAGTTTAAGAAACGAACACAAGAAAAAGATATGAGCTTAGCTCCCCCGCTTCTCAATTTGTTGCAAAAAGTGCCAAAAATGCAATAAATTGTGGTCGCGGGCCCGCTTTGCGACAGCTTCGACGCTCCACAGCTGTGACCATTAAATGTAGAGTGCAGTTGTTTTTGTTGTTGTAAAGCAATTGTTGCCCATTCGGCTTTCTTTTCAAGCTATTTTATCGCTGATTGCAAGCAATTGTTTGCCGAAAGGTTTTGTTGCGGTTAAAGGAAGAGGTTGCAAACTTCCACAACTCGTGCTGCTGCTACCCTTGCTGATTATGGTGCTGTTGTTATATGCCAACAATCGTTGTTCGATCACCTCCAAAAAACGCAGATGACGCCGTTTTGAGCATTTCAGCGCGCGTCAGGTGTGTTGGAACACTGTACATAAATACAGTGGTGTGCGTTTAAATAGGGCCCATTCCAATTAAATAATAAAGTACCTGGTTGACCGATCTTGCTCGGTGCTGTCAACTTAGCGCTAACTTTACTTACTCAAAATGATCCCAAAATGACCCAAAAATAATCCCAAATTAAGACCCTTAAATGTTCCCAAAATGATACGAAATTGAACTCAAAACGACCCAAAAATGATCGGCAAATGATCCCAAAATCGCCCTATAATGATCCCAAAATCACCCTAAAATAATCCCAAAAAGACTCTAAAATGTTCCCAAAATGACCCAAAAATTATCCCAAAATTATCCAAAATTGATCCCAAAATGATACGAAAATTACCCCAAAATTAATCCAAAATTGAACCCAAAATGATCTCAAAATAGCCCCAAAATTATTCCAAAGTGACCCCTTAAAGATCTCAAAATTATCCTAAAATAATCAAAATATGATCCAAAAAATATACAAAACAAATAGAATACGGTAAAATGGTAACCCTGGGCGTCTACCCTACTTGAAAATATTTTAGTTGGTATGTCGACGAAAATACCTTTCATTTGATACCCTATTGTCATATCTAACTCTATAATTTAAAAAAAATTAGATAGGTGGCAACCCTGTACACCCCCCAAGTGGCGACACCTAAGTGGATAGTTTTAGAATAAATTTACTATCTACATATATGCAAAATTTCATCGAAATCGGTTAAGCGGTTAGCGAAATAGTCTGGATATACAAATATACTGCGGTAAGGTGGCAACCCTACATGAAAATATTTTAGTTTGCATGTCGCTGAAAATTCATTTCATTTAATACCCTACAAAAATAAGGAAAATTGAAATAGGCGTAGCCATCTCGAGATAATAGTGAATATGAATCGTCTAATTTTGGCTGCTCCAATCGATTCGTTGGTGAATAACAATATCCAGCCCGAAACTGATCCGATATAACTCTCTTCTGCAGCTAGATGGCGCTTGTGACCTAGTAGGAGTCTTTACTCCTGACATTAGATCTACCCCTTTGACAAAAGTAGAAAAACCCCTAGGTCAGTTAGTTCTTCAAATTCGAAATATTTTATTTATCACCAATCGATTCCATTTCAACGCACATTACTGATCCTGCAGTCTCTTCATACATACATTCATAGGTACATAGTATATCGATGAGCTACCGCAACCGCATGCCAAAGGCGAGAACAACACCCTATTACGCTGTACTCCAATTGTGTTATGGTGCACAACGGCAGATCTATCTACTTGTGAATGGGGGCGTAGGCGCAGAAGTTGCGGTTTAACAAGATGTATCACCGCCTCCAAAAGTAATGCAACGGTTAACCGAAGAAGGAGCAGTCTGCTATAGCAATTTTGTAGTTACTCGAATATGTGGAGCAAATGTTTGCATATTGTTGTTGTCTTAACTATTTCTCAGTCCATTTGTGACGGACTTCAGATGTCTGCGTCTGATAAATGTTGAGACAACAAAGTCGAAAACTGTTAAATATATGAACATTACTCATCTTGCTTATGTTACTTTTTTTTGCACGGTTGATTCTTTGCTCATAGTTTTTTTTTTTTCTACCGCATATGTTTATTAACAGTTATAGCTTGCTCTGTTGTTCCTTTTTATATTTTTGAAGAGTCCTTTCGTTATTTTGGCATGCAAGCAGCTATTTATAATACGTGAAGGCACTTGATCGCTGATTGTATCTCATTCAAGTTCAGTTTTAGGGTGAATCGTGCCAACTGTTCGTATTTGGTTTTATTGTTTTTGGCAAGTTTCAAATTTTGTTTAGATCAAGAGTTTTTTTGGGTGTGCTGAACCCTTTTCTTATTTTTAGCAACTGTTATATCACATAAAATTAGGAAATATAATATTTGACTAAATAATAAAAAACAGAAAAAAAAACAAATTAAAAAAAAAATTAAAAAAATTAATAAATAAAAAAAAATAAAGAATAAATAAATTTAATTAAATAAAATAAAATAAAAAAAGAATAAAAATAAAAAAAAAAAAAAATAAAAAAAATAAAAAAAAATAAAATCAAAAAAAAAAAAAATAAAAAAAAATAAAAAAAAAATAAAATAAAATAAAAAATAAAATAAAAAAATAAAATAAAATAAATAAAAAAAAAATTAAAAAAAATAAAAAAAAAAATTAATTAAAAAAAAAATAAAAAAATAAAATAAAATAAAATAAAATAAAATAAAATAAAATAAAAAAAAAAATAAAAAAAAATAAAATAAAATAAAATAAAATAAAATAAAATAAAATTAAAAAATAAAATAAAATAAAATAAAATAAAAATTAAATAAAAATAAAAATAAATAAAATATATTAAAAATAAATAAAATATAATAAAATAAAAATAAAATAAAATAAAAATAAAAAAAAAATATAAAATAAAAAAAAATATAATAATATAAAATAAAATAAAAAAATAAAATAAAACAAAATAAAGTAAAAAAAAAAAAAGAAATAAGATAGGATAAAAATAAAATAAAACGAAAACAATAAAAAAAAAAAATAAAAAAAAAAATAAAAAAAAAATAAACTAAAGTGAAATAAAATAAAAAATAGAAAAAAAGAACAAAAAAAAAAATTTTTAAAAATTATTGTACGAACATAAAACGAAAAAAAAAAAATCAATAAAAACGGTAATATTGTAAAATAAAATAAAGAAACTAATGGCGGCGATATACCAACAATTTATCAATATAACCTCTAACGAAATTTTTGTGCCAAGCTTCTCTTCCACAAATTGGTGGGACCTATAGTTTTTTTTGCCGACTCCGAACGGCATCTGCAAAGGAAATAAATTTTTGCTGAGATGCTCTTTATGGCAGAAATATACTCGGAGAGTTTGCCAAACCACAGCCGAGGGGCAAGACCGTTTGGAAAGAGGGGTGTAAGAGTAGGTCGCCTACCCGTTGGTGCACCCTGGGTAACGCTAAATGAGCAACATGGTGTACACGGCTAGTTTCTACGTATTGCCGGTTCTACGAGAACGGTACCAGTACTTGTGCTGTACCCATCGTGCCGAAACGATCCGGGCCTCGTTCTTATATCGACCCGGCCAAGAGTAATACACTCGGGGTGACCCTGTCTGACATTTAGGCAAGGCCACACCTCGTCGATACCAGGTCACATGGTGTAGGATGCCAAACACACTACCGCTAAACCATATAAAAAAAAAGTAAAATAAAAAAAAAAATAAAATTAAAAAAAATTTAAAAAATATCTGAAATTATCTTATATATTGCTCCGTACTAAAAAATAAGATAGTTGGGGGCAACCCACACGATACACGAAGGAATAAAAATGGGGTTAGTTGGCAACACTACCTGGCAATATCTTCGTTCTAATACGGCAGAAAAAAACCAGTCAATATTAAAAAAAAAATTGAGATAGGTGGCAACTTCTTTAGCAGTTCCTGAGATAATGATGTATAAAATATTGAAGTGCGTTGCCACTATTCCTTACCTCAAGTCCGAACACTGTTGCCACTATTTTTTCATTCAAATTTTACTCTCCATAAAAAATTTGCATCGACACCTAAAAATATGACTTCAAAAATATAATAAAATAAAAAAAGAGTCGTATCAATAAACAGAATTTGAGAAACTTGGCATCATTTAATATGAAGAAACTTTCAAGATTTGAGAAAAAGGCTTGAAAAATTAATTGATTTTTATTATTAATTTAAACCAAAATGCAATAAAATAGAATTAAATAAAAACTTAAAGCATAAAATTAAATGAAATAAATTTCCAAATTTCAAAAAGCTTAGTCACAATGACAAATCACAAAATCAAATTAAATAAACAAAAACACCCTCCACAACTTATAAACAACAATTTCCATTTGCAACAGCTGACAAACATTTATTACTCACAAAGAAAAGCCTCCGAAAGTGAAAAACTTCTAAGGACCATAGAAATTCGAAAATTATCCTTTTCACTTTTAACGCAGTTTCTTGCGTCTGTATTGGTGATTACTTAACGCCAAAACTCCGTCCACTGCCCGTGCTTGACAGCTGAGACGACGAACGTGATGGTTTCAAACTGTCAACGCCGTTGCGTGTCATTAATCATGCTGAAGTCAAATTTGTGATTTTTACGAGCCGAAGAGCATGTCATGCGACAGTGCAAATGCCAAAACAATTAAATGGTTAGTTAAAGGAACGAATTTGTGTATTGAAGTATTCGGGTTTTTTTTCGGTGAACCGGTTATTTTTTGAGGAAGTTTGAAAAATGCCACCCCAACCGGTTCAAGGGTTATCGACCGAAATACCGACTAAACAAGTTTTTCTGTCGGTTTAGAGATTATTTGGGTATTGTGCTCGGACATTTTTGGGATAAGTTCCTCTGATTTTTTTTCAGGACCATTTCGGGACTTTTAGATAATTTTAGGTAATTTTCGAATTGTTTTCGGAGCTTTTTCGGGACTTTTTTCGCGAATTTCGAAATTATTTTCGGCATAATTTCGGCAATTTCTTGGGATTATTTCAGGATAATTTGAAGTTTGTTTTCGCAACCATTTCGGAACTTGTCGAGATGATTTCGAATTGTTTATGGGATCATATCCGGAATTTTCCGGGATTGTTTTTGGAAATTTCGAAATAATTTGAGAATTCTTTTCGAGAGCTTTTCGAAATAATTTTTGCACTTACTCAGGATAATTTTGAAATAATGTCGTGACTGATTTTTGAAATCTTTCTGGAACCATTTCGAGACCATTTGGGGACTTTTCGAAATAATTTCAGATTGTTTCTGGGATTACTTGGCAAAAGTTTTCGGTATCATTTCCAGAACCTTTTCCCGATTGTTTTGCGATCACATGGGGATATTTTATGGGAGTTTTTTCGGGATAATTTTCGCACTTTTTTGGATCATTTTGGAATAATTTTGAAATTGTTTTCGAAATCAGTTGGGAATGTTTTTGGCTTATTTTGGGATTATTTAAGGGATAATTTTCGGACTTTTTCGTGATTGTTTTCGGAAATTTTAGAGATCATTTGGGGATTGTTTTCGGAACTTTTCCGTTATAGTTTTTATACATTTTTGGATGATTCGAGATTGACTTCAGTATCATTTCGGTAGTTAAGTTTTTTTGACAAAACTTTTAGATTTGAAAGATCTTTAACATAGAGTAACTTGAAATGGGAGAATGGTTTCTGACCCCTACCTCCAGATTTTTGGGTTCTATTTACAATATTGCGTATCTTTCATCACTGTCAGAGTGTTATGTAGCCGGGTTAAAAAACAGAGCTGATTCCTATGCGCCTTTTTTTTATCCTGTATCTACAGCGCGATGCGTCAAAGTCATCACTTGCAGGATTTGCTGAGCCAACAACAAAATATGCTAATATTTGTCATTTGTATGACGTGCCACAGACGCATCTGGCAACATCGTTAACAACACCTACAACAACAACAACAACATCGTTAGCAGCGACAGCAGGCGTCATAATAGTTGTGTGTTATGTTGTAAACATTTTTCGGTTATTTGTTGTTGCCGCTGATGTTTTTACTCATTTTCGGCAATGACGGGCGTACGTCATAAAATTATGTTTAATGCCACTAAAAATGTTGGAAGTTTTGGGCTATGCCCTTTTTTGTTGGTGCTCGTCTTTAATGTCATTAGTTGCCACAGCCCCTCCCCCGAAAAACATTAAACAGCATTGTCGATGTTTGTCGTCCCTTTGGGTGTTTCTTCATTGGTTGATGTGCGTATTTTAATGTTTCTCACTTTTTGTTTCTCTTGGCGTTTTGTGGGTTCCCTTGACTGTGACACTGATAAATACCTACAAGTAAAATGCAATAGATGATGCGTAAGCTATAAAATAGATTTATTATTTAAAATTATATTATGATCACATGCTGCGTTGTGTTTGTTATGTTGTGACATTTGGTGACATGACGTTTATAATGTTTGTAAACAAATGTCGAGTCAAGTTTAATCGAATGAAACCAAGATTGACACGAAGTGTGGGGGATGTGTAGTGAAGTGTCAAATGTGATGGGTAGGAAGTGGAATCTACGAATTAATGAGAAGAAAAATTTTTTCTTGGTAATAGAGCCTTTGAATTGGGTTTGGGTAATGATACGAAAATAACCCCAAAAAGAGCCTAAAATTTTTCCAAAATGATCCCAAAATGACCCAAAAATGATCCCAAAATGATCCAAAAATGATTCCCAAATGACTAAAAAAACACCCATAAATGTACCCAAAATGATGCGAAAATGATCCCAAAATAATCCTAAATTAATACGCAAACGACACTAAAAATGACAAAAAATTATACCAAAATTATCCAAAAAATTACTCCAAAATGATCCCAAAATGGACCCAAAATTGTGCTAAATCAATCCAAAATTGAAGCCAAATTGATCCCGAAATAGCCCCAAAGTGACCCCTAAATGATCCCAAACTAATCCTAAAATAATCCAAATATAATCAAAAAAAAAAAAAAAACAATACGGAAAAATGGTAACCCTGTTCGGCAACCCTATTTGAAAATATTTAAGTTGGTATGTCGCCGAAAATACCTTTCATTTGATATTGGCATTTCTTTCCACATTATTATAAAAAATGAGATATGTGGCAGCCCTGTAAACCGCCCCAAGTGGCAACACCAACTGCCAAATTTCATAGAAATCAGTCAAGCGGTTTTCGAGATAGTACCGGGTATACCGCGATAATGAGGCAACCCTAGATGGCAACTCTACTTGAAAATATTTTAGTTGGCATGCCGCAGAAAATACCTTTCATTTCATATGGGTATGCTTATATTACTCAATATTTAAAAAAAAAATGAGACAAGAAGTGAGGCAACCCCCCAAGTGGCAACACCCAAGCAAAAAGTCTTAAAATCAAACATACTATCTCCGTGCCAAATTGCATCCAAATCGGTTAAGCGGTTCTCGAGATGGTGGCAATACCCAAGTGAATAGTCTTAGAAAAAAAACATCTATCTCCATACCAAATTTCATCCAAATAGGTTAACCTGTTCTCGAGATAGTCCCGGTAAGATGGCAACCTCGAAAATAGCTTTCATTTGATACCTATACTGACATATCTTGCTCCAAGTGGCAACCCAAAATTGCATAGTCTTAGAATCAATCATACTATCTATATTCAAAATTTCATCCAAATCGGTCAAGCGGCTACCAAGATAGTCCGGATATACAAATATTGTTTGTATGTCAAGTTTAGCTGTCATATTGGCTCAATATTAAAAAAAAAATTTGGGATAGTTGGCAACCCTGTAGACCACCATAGTGGCAACATCCATGTAGAAAGTCTATCTATATGCCAAATTTCATTCAAATCTCTTTAAACGTTCCCGAGATATTGCGAGCCGTTATTAAACTCAGATACCGGATATGACTCAGAACTCAATTCCCTATCTTTTTCTGTGTATATTTTCGATTTTTGATCAATTTACTAAATAAAAACGTTAAACCAGAAAATTATAAAACAGTTTAGATCCTGATTACTCGAAACAGACCCACCTGAGAAAAATTTCCGTTTAGAGCTTTTTTGTCGGCGACATAATCTCCCACAAAACTATGCATGGTTTTTTTTTTAGTTCAATGGTTTGTCAGTTTTGGAGAAAATTATAGATCAGGACCTGTAAAAATAAGCAATCTGTGATAGAGATCAATACAAAGTATCCCTCACGACACTACGTTTCAAGTTTGATCATTTGTTCAACCCAGCGAGCTTATTTCGATCTGCTCCGTATGTTAACTTCCATTTCTGTGAAGCTACAACTTTATCTCTCGACGCAGCTGCCTCCCGGTTTATTAGTCGCATTCAAAAATATGTGAAAAGCAAATAACTTTCATATAAACAGCTTTCACATCAAATTTTTTTCTTTGTCGAACTTACTATTAGACTCATTGGAATTTAGTCTGTCAATATTATGCTTCTTACAAAAGTTGAGACCATACAAACATACTTAACACCTTAACACTTGAGATGCAATTTTTTTCTTCTTCAATTTTATCGCATTTAGCGGCTTAATACAAAGCTTTTATTCCAACATAGACCATATGAATATCAAATTGAAATGTAAATAAATAGAAATGTTTGGCGCATGCTTTTGCATAAGTAGCTAACTCAGCCTCTCCGCACGCCTGTGATCTAGGTAGGGTACGTTGAGAATGCGAGCCTTCACTTTTTTTTCTAACTATCGAGCTATTAGATCGTAAGTACGCCGCTAATGCTTTCGAGACTATTTTCTTTTGATATATCTTAATATGTACTTTACGCTTGTGGATGCCCATTACAAAGCAAATAGACATAGAAAAGTTCCGTCGTAGATGTCTTTATAGAAAGTCAAGTGCGTTTCAAGTTACCTAACCACAAACATTTAGTTGTCTTTTTTTTATTAGAAGTACTCATTGAAACGGAACTAAACCAACAACGCTGACTAGTTGAACAATTGATCAAATAGCATAATTTATCAAACGAAAAACATTGGGATAAGACAAAGAGTATCTGTAATTGAAACGCAATGCGGCATATGGAAATGGAGAAGGCAACGCGATTGAGAGACGCACAAACGCCCAATTTATTTAGAAATGTAAATATGTAAGATCATACCTATGTATGTATTTATTAGACTGAACGGAACTTTCGGTGTTTTTTAAATGTCGAACAAATGGCAACCCTGTTAAAATCTTCTGGTGGAATCGCGTAAGTGGGAGAGCTTGAAACCAACCTATGTGCAAAGGTATCTCCCTAAATATGTATCTCCTTAAGTTTTTAAAATTTCTAATAGGTGGCAACCCTGCTAAGGTGTTCAAAGAGAAAGTCTTTCGGTGAAATATACTATCTATATGCCAAATTTGGTCCAAATCGGTTCAGCCGTTCCCGAATTATTGGTCGATATACGAAAAAATAAATAAAAAGGGGTTAGGTGTCAACCCCGCCGGAAAATATCTTAGCTGGTGTATGGTCGAATATATCTTTCAATTGGTTCCAATATTGAAGTGTCTTCCTCAATATTAAAAAAAAAAAAACATTTAGATAGGTGGCAACCCTGTAAATCCCGTGACCTTTGCCTATTAATGAATGAAAAAAATAAAATAAGATAAGGTGGCAATACCTATAACACTACTATAAAATGCCTTCCTTAGTATACGTTCGAAAGTACCATTCATTCGATACTAATATTGACCCAAGATATGTCAATATTAAAAAAAAAAATTATTTATGTGGCAACCCTGTAAAGCGACAGAAGTAACAAAACCCAATAAGGAAGTCTGTCAATGAAGCATACTACCTGTATTTCAAATTTGATCCAAATTGTTTCGCCCGAGATTTTGGTCGATATCCGATGGAATAAATAAAATGGTGTTAGATCGCAACCCTAACTGGCAACCCTGCTTGAATATATCTTCTTTGGAAGACGGCCAAAAATATCTTTCATTTAATACCCATATTGGCATATCTTGCTCAATATTAAAAAAAAGATAGATGGAAACCCTGTAAACCGATCATAGTAACAACACGCAAGTAGAAAGCCATAGAACGGAGCATACTATCAACATATATGCCATTTCTTTTTTTATTTCCCATTCAAATTTTATTCTCCATAAAAACAGTACATCGCCGTCTAAGAAGTTAACTTCAAAAGCAATATTTTTTTGGTCCAGTCTAATGTAGTGCCATACACATGCTTGTACCTATGCACCTTCTTTTTGATGTCTTATTTATTTAAACAATTTAGTGGGACAAAATAATTTAGTCTGACATTTGTTGTGCTTTTTTATTACTTTTTTTCCTGAAATAAATATCCAACGTCTATGGAAAATTAAGTTGAGCTTAAATTTCAACCTGACATTCTTTCTTAATTAATGAGCGCTTAATAATGAGCATAAATTTGTAAAGAGCTTTACATTTAAGTGAACCAATAAACTTTGATGTCTTCTCCAATTTTACTATTGCCTGAGGTGTTGTTTTAAATTTTGTAGAAATTCTAGAAAATTTACAGTTAGAGGGCATTTGCGTCTCATTTTTCGAGCTAATGAAAATCTCTTGATCTCTGTTATAAATGGCTTCTATTAAGCTGGAAGTATCAATTTCTTGTAGTAATTAGTGTAAAGAGCCAGGGTTTCTGATTTTGAAGGCTGTTAATGGTAAGTAATTTGATTACTAGAGTATAGTCATTTATTTTTTTCTGATAGATACTTCCACATTTAATTCGCAATACTTTCCTATCATACCTATTAATACTGAAGATATTCAACTTTGAATCCTTCAGTTCATTTCAGATCATTGTATCATGTACTGGTCCTGTACGAATCCTCTCTGCACAACCTTTAGGGACACTAAAAAAACTACCAGCGAAAGTTTATAATTTAAATAATTCCGAAATGTTACAACTGTAAAATCATCTACTAACAGAGGCTTTCCGCCGATAAGAGAAAATTGATGCGACGTGCTTGATTTTCATCTGTTCGGTAGCTATAAAAAATTTGCAACTACAAAATATATGTACGCCTTGGTATAGGTATGGTCATTAGGTCGTATTGGAAAACAAAATATTTCTTTACAGTTACCTTAACCAAAGACGTTATTCCGTCAAAAGGTAGATCTGTCCAAATATACACATCTTTCTCTATTTCTCTATATCTCGTAAACATTTTGGGAGATATTTTCGAATCCAGTTGCGTTTCGCTTGATACCCATATTGTGATTGCATCAGGGGTAACCCAAAATGTTCCCGTATTGGTCCAAAATCGGTCGAGTATCATTTCTTTCGTTTGGTATCGTTTCTCTAGTCTGAACTCGCTTCTCTCGTCTAATATCGTCTGATATTTTTTCTCTAATCTATTATCGTTTCTCTCATGTGATAGCGTTCCTCTTGTCTGCTATCATTTCGCTTGTCTGATATCTTATCTCTGACCTGGTATCGTTTCTGTCAACTAATATAGTGTCTCCCATCTGATACTGTTTCTATCGTCTGATATCATTTTTATCCTTTATCGTCTAATATTGTTGCTATCTCTCATCTGACATCGTTTCCAAAGGGTTATATCGTTTCTATCCTCTGATATCGTTTCCTTTATCTGATATCATTTCTATCATCTGCTATCTTTATCTCATCTGTTATCGTTTCCATCGTCTAATATCGTTTCTATAATCTGCTATATTTATCTCATCTTCTATCGTTTCCATCTTCTAATATCGTTTCTATCATCTTATATATTTTATAATATGTTAAATAAATATCGTTTCTATCATCTGATATCTCTACTCTGATCTGATATCGTTTCTATAATCTGCTATCTTTATCTCATCTTCTATCGTTTCCATCGTCTTATATCGTTTCTATCATCTTATATATTTTCTCTCATCTGATATCGTTTCCATCGTCTAATATCGTTTCTATAATCTGCTATATTTATCTCATCTTCTATCGTTTCCATCTTCTAATATCGTTTCTGTCATCTTATACATTTTATAATATGTTAAATAAATATCGTTTCTATCATCTGATATCTCTACTCTGATCTGATATCGTTTCTATAATCTGCTATCTTTATCTCATCTTCTATCGTTTCCATCGTCTTATATCGTTTCTATCATCTTATATATTTTCTCTCATCTGATATCGTTTCTATCACCTGATATCGTTTCTATCATCTGATCTCTAATATGATATCGTTTCTATCATCTGATATCGTTTCTTTCATCTGATATCTTTTCTCTAATCTGATATCGTTTCTATCATCTGATAATGTTTCTTTCATCTAATATCGTTTCTATCATCTGATATCGTTTCTATCATCTGATATTGTTTCTTTCATCTAATATCGTTTCTATCATCTGATATCGTTTCTATCATCTGATATCGTTTATATCACCTGATATCTTTTCTCTAATCTACATATCATCGTTTCTATCATCTGATATCGTTTCTATCATCTGATATCTTTTATATCATCTGATATCTTTTCTCTCATCTGATATCGTTTCTACCATCTGATACCGTTTCTTTCATTTGATATCGTTTCTATCATCTGATATCTTTTCTCTTATCTGATATCGTTTCTATCACCTGATATCTTTTCTCTCATCTACATATAATCGTTTCTATCGTCTCGATTTAGGTAGTCGAAGTAAAACATACTTTTTTTCTTAACTGTTTTGAAAAATTCCTAATGGTGGTGCACAGCGAATTTGCCTCGATACGTTCCAATGTAAATACAGACATACGCTCATATGAAAGAATAATAAATTTGTTTTGCGAAAAATTCAGACGTGCTCGTATAGAATGTTGAAAATTTTCCAGAAAATGTTTTATGCAAATAATGCTACGACATGTGGGTTCTGCGCCAAAATTACAAACATACCCAGCGAAAACAAATGTGTATTTCAGCACTTAAAGAACATTTATGCAACTGTAATAATACCAAGCAAAGAAAGAAAATGGCTAAAAAAGAGGATACTATTTTTCACTGTGCGCTTAAGCTTGGCGCAAGTGGACCGGGCCGTGTGCAAGGGCCAAATGATAATCGGAAATTGTATGAATGAATATAAAACGGGACATATATGCAGTATTATTACTGCCATTCATACGTGCAACACACTCAAACATAGTCTATCTATGGACATGGACATGTAGTCGGACTTGAACAAGAGCTATCGGATGATGTGATGACAGTAGAACATTGAAGCTTTTCGGGCGTAATACGCACAGATGCGTATGCACATATTAAGGTATGTGATAGTGCTTTGAGTTGTTCTATCTACTAGGGTTAAAATGTGTTGCTGTAACAAGTGATATCAACACAAAATTTTTCCATGGAAGATGTAATTCAGTCGTCGTCGTGCAATTGTCACAGATCACGTGACAATGATAACGGATAACGCATGGCTGGAAAACATACACACAACCACTCTGGGTGGCAATGGCGCACTCTTTCCTATAGTGATGTCTACATACATAGGCACAAGCTTACACATTTTACTCCTAAGTATGTAACAGTGATAGTGTAAACTTTTTACTAAACGACCTAAATGGACTTGGTCAACAACAAGTAAAGCACATGATGTTAAGCAGTGGCATGGGAAAAAGGGGAGAATAAAAAATAATAAAATAAAAAAAATTAAGTAAAAATTAAATAAAACAAACAAAAAAATTTAATAAAAAAATAAAAATATTTTTTTTTATATTTTCCAACAAAATAAAGTAATAAAAAAATGCAATAAATAAATGAAAAAAGTATTTAAAAAAATTTCCGATCTATATAGAACCCGCATAGTGTCCTCAGCTTTTAAAACCCCCATCCATTCATTGGTTGAGCTCTCCCCTGACTTGGCGCTAGCTGCGAAACTTGGTATGCGCTGCTCACATGCTCAATGGGCATAGTTTACCATTGTAATCCATTAATAATACGATGCTGTTGTTATTCTGTGAGTGAGATTGGCTGTTTGTATTGCGAGATTACAAACCTACTTGCGCACAAAAGCGTTGATGCATCAAATTGAGTGCGTGTGGCATTGCTGAGGGCCAGCTTAAACCGCCTGCTGGGTGCAAACAAAGTGAGTGGGCGCTAGCTGGCATTGGCTGCATGTCACAACGCTGAAGCATCATAACTCACATCATCAGTTTGTACTTTTTCTTCTACTAAATCCTTTTGTACTTCTTTGAAATACTTTTTTTATTTAGCTATCATTTAGCTTTGTTTTTTTTTTTTTTTCTTCCACTGGCACTGACATTGATATGTGCGATTTCTTAAGATTTTATCTATTTGCTTATTTACAAACGCAGACGCCCACTTTTCGTGCCACAACGTTGAATGCGTTCCGCACGAGTTACTTGAAGTGCTAATGCGCTTAGTTTCTGTCTTCCAGTCTTTCTGAGCTATGTTAAAGCTGCGTTGAAATATAATAGCTACTGTTTCCTTGCTGCAACTCGAATGCGTCCTTCGTTTGGCTAGACACTGCTGTCAATTACCCTTTCCAGCGACAAGTCAAATAATCAAGTGAAACAAGCCCCAACTTTTATATTGACAACAATGAGCTTAAATTCATTCTTATTATCATTCTTTTTTTTGTAGGTGGAGCCTTTTTATGCTCGCTCCTTAATGGCTGCTCCCTTACTTTAATAAAAGTCAAACTTAATTGAAATTAATCCATATTTAATAACATTATCCACTTAATAGTTTCTAATTATATGCGTATATATTTGTGTGTATGTACGTAAATGCCTGCTAGCTAGTTTTTATAAAGTTTTTAGTATACACTAATATTCATTGAAATAAGTACACTTCTTCGTTTCGTATTAGAATCAAAAAGAGACAAATATGATATGATAAAAATCAATACAAAATATTATATGATATGATATGATGTGATGTGATGTGATTTGTTGGATTTGATGAAGAGAATTTGTTTATGAATGTTTCTTATTGGAGCTTAGCTCGAAAATTGTTTATACCTGCTGTACTTTTTACTAGTACTAGGGTATTCTAATTTTTGATGTTACGAAATTTTTATGAATTTTGATACTTAGAGGAAATTGACAAAGATTTACACAGCGATGGATACCATGACGCGTTTCGGACTTTCCAGGGTCCACATCAGATGGCCTTTCGGTGCAGACACAGTACTTCTGTGTCCGAAAAGCCATCTGATGTGGACCTGGAAAGTCCGAAACGCGTCATGGTATTCATCGCTGTGTAAATCTTTGGCAATTTTCTCTAAGTATCAAAATTCAGAATTTGTTTATTTTAACTAGAATAATTTATTATCCTATATCTTTTGTGATGCAGGTCCCACAACATGACGATGTTTTGGTGAATCTTTTAAATTCTTCGTTTTTAAGGTGGATGTGACTATTTATGTGTGATATTTAGGAAACTGTGACATATCATAAAAAGTTTGCATAGTGTAATGTTGTGATTGTGGTATATCAACAGCGACATCATGTTTACTGGAATGCCATGGCAAGACGATCATATGATGCCAGGCCAAAACTATCACGTGATGTGATCTTTTGAAACTCTTGAATATTTTTTGAACCACACCGTATGATGCTGGTAGAAAACTATTATGTGATGTTGATCGGGTGATGTGATCTTCTGATAGGCCATAAAGCGACGATCATATGATGCTAGCACAAAAGTATAACGTGATGCTTAGCAGGTGATGTGATCTTATGTAACTTCCGTATCTCTGGTTAACGACACCACGCTCGATCATATGATTCTATGATAAGGCTGTCACTTTATGCTGGCCTTATGTAACTCTGGGATTTCTGCACAGAGAAAAGTGAGCTGGTCATATCAACCAAAATATGAGTTGAGTCAACCAAAATTACTGTCAATTGTTATCCATTATTCAATGTTGTTGATGTAGTTTGATCAATAAATATTCTGTCAGTTTTACCAAATTTCGTTAATTAAAAATTGACAGATCTATGACTGCTGATTCAACAGTTATTTCAACAAAATATTCCGTTGATATAACCAAAATTTGGTCAATTCAACAGAATTTGCTTAACTTCAGGAAAACAGCACGAGATTGTTGATTTTACCAGTGCCATTTTTTTTTCTGTGTGATAAACCAAAAAACGATCATACGATGACAGGACAAAACTATCACATGATGCTGACCGGGTGACGTGATTAATCCACACCACGATCATATGATGCTAAGACAAAACTATCACGTGATGCTGAGTGGGCGATGTGATCTTAAGTTATTCTCGGATAATAAAACAAAAAACGATCATATGATAGGTCATACACTTGATGCTGACCGGGTGATCTTATTTAACTCTCGAACAAAAAAACAATCATATATGATTATAATGACAATAGGACAAAACTATCACGTGATGCTGACAGGGTGATATACCACTCTTGGATCTCTGATCAACCGCACATATACAAACTTACATACCCACATATACAAACTTACATACCCACATATTAAACATACAAAATACTTTCCATCATCTAGCTTAATGATATCACATGCGATATATTTGTCATATCAATACGTTTTGTGGCAATATATTGAAAGAAATTAAATAGGTCTGTATCTCTTGTACTGACCTCGACTGTACATAATTTCATAATTGTGCACGAAAGCATGCTCATACTCATACATTCTGTTCAAATATCATTTAATTTGTTGCCTTTCGCACTTGTTTAGCTGGTAAGCTGATTTTAATATCAATTAGTAAATTAACCTGATTTACACTTAATGGTTACAATAATGCTCGTGGCAAACTAAAACTAATTAAATTGCAACTCTAATTAGTTTTATTAAGCGACAATCAAAAAAAAAAACTTATTTGAAGTTGTGTGAATGATTAAGTGGGGGTATAACTTGCATGTATGCGCATTTGTTGATTACCTTTTTAATTTTATTTCATTTTAAAATATTTGATTTCATTTTGTTTTTGTTGTATATTATTTTATTTTATTGTATTTCGTTTTATTTTATTTTGTTTTATTTTATTTTATTTTATTATATACTAGCTAGTGCCAGCGACTTCGTATACGTAGCTTAGGAATTGAAATTAATCAAATGATTTATGACAGCTGTTTAGAATACCTTTTGTTTGATACCCATTTGTGGAAATTTTCGTCGATACCTCCGAAACCGGTCGAGCTATCGAAATTTCAAGATATCTCCCTAACCATTTCATATATTTCAATGAATCATATCGCATATTATAGCACTCATTTACACCTTTCGTTTGACATCCATATTGTACAAGACATTTTTGGTCACCCCTGGTCCACATATTGGGCGATGACCCCAAAACCCGTTGAGATATCGCAAAAAATCATATTTTTAACTTTAAGTTGAGCATCTAGCAATCCAACGATTCAATTCCATTCAATACTTTTAGAGTGTTACGACCACAAACATACAGACAGACATGGTCCACATATTGGGCGATAACTCCAAAACCGGTTGAGGTATAGAAAAACGTAATATCTTAAGTTTTAAGTTGAGCGTCGAGCAATCCAACAAAAAAAGTTTCATTCAATTCCATTCATTACTTGCAGAGTGATACGGCCACAAACATACGAACAGACAGACAGACAGACACACAAAAAAATTTAAAATGGTTTATTTGGATTCTACTCGCTTAATAATGCTTCCACCAATCAATTTTTTGTTGATATCTGTCATCGACCTGTTACAATTTTATTATATGTAGAGATTTTTTTATGATATATACCTTAATTTTATTTTTATTTTTGTATTATTTATATACATACATATGTATATAAAATTGGATGTATGTATGTATGTATGTTTGTAGCTTATTGACTCCAAAACTACTCGGCCGATTTTCTTCAAATTTTCGAGATAGATTAGAAGGAGCATCGAGAGTGTTTCTGTAAAGTTTTTTTTTAGGGAAGTGGACCCGGGACCGCCCTATACGAAACTATCGTATAAATAGCTGGATTTACTTGAAATATGGAATGTAGGTAGCGTTTTGCTTAGGTTAGCGTATGGTATGATTTTTCTTCGAGGAAGTGGACCATTGACCGATTGGTTCTAAACAATCGTATTTATGGCACGATTTGCTTGAAACTTGATATTTTATAAACAAATTTGCGTTTTTAACATTTTTTTAAATTTAATTCCACATTTTTAACTTTATTTTGACGTGTAAGTAGCATCAATAGTCAAATCAAATTGAATGCTAAAAAAAACAAGTGCAACGTACACAAAAAGAAAACTCGGCAAGTTACTTGTAAACAAACAAATTAGGACTCAGAGACGAGCTACTACCGCCGTTTGCTCACTGCTGGCGCAATAAATAGAAGCTGGCACGAAATCAACAAACGCCAAACAACAAACACAGCCAGCAGCAGGTGAGAAGATATTAACAACATCACGCCAAGATGATGATGATGCTGATGATGGCACGCACATGCAAACACACAAACACACATACATACACGTACTTGTATCAACATCAAAAACACAAATGCGCATTAACAGGCGTGCGCGTTTAGCCAACGAAGCCAAGGTGCAACATCTGCAAAGAAGCGCTACATTTCAGTTGGACACCCAATTGCTGGCGGCGGCAGCATGAACAAAGATACTAAAATCTACCGCGCACCTCATCGTTGCAGCTTTTTTTTTATTACGCTAAATACAAACATACATTCATCATACATATGCAGCAGCAAAGGTAAACTTGCCTCATCCATCCATAGCTACAAACATTCAAACTTATCTCTCATTCATTGATAGCTCCACACTGCTCACTGCTCACTGCTCACTTGGGTACTTAACATACAGTTGCTGTGCCGCTGCTTGAAGCTACTTACCGCTGCTTTGTTGATATTTGTTGATCCTCAAGTAAACGTTTAAGGCTCTGTGGTTTGTGATGGCATTTTGAGTGCATGTGTACTACAAGCAGATATATTACGTGCTTACACTGTGTATAGATATGTTTGGCAAATACGTGTGGTGTACTTCTTAGCACAAACACGCTTAGATATACATATATAAACAAGTGGTTCTTAAACGGTGGGTCCTTGACACATTCGAAGTGGTGCATATACTTCCAGAACTGTGATGGGTGCCGACTTAAAATTTGGGGAAAGTTTTTCAGTCCAATGACTCCCGGCTGAGTATTAGACCCCCTTATCGAGCAAGCGGACTAAGGATTAGAACATAAACGCGTGACGTATGAAGCTCGGAGGAGACGAACTAAAGTAAATAAAATAAAATAATACAAAATTAGGACAAAACTATCACGTGATATTGGCCGGGTGATGTCATCTATCACGTCATGTTGCACATGTGCACATGTTAGCACACAACTATCACACTAATCTTATGTGATCTTATGTATCTCTCGCAATTCTGATAAACCACACCGTGACCATGTGATGCTTTTTAAGTGATGATGACCGGGTGATGTGATCTTATATAATTTTTGGATTTCTTATAAGCCCTACAACGATCATATGATGCTAAGACAAAATTATCACATTATGCTTATGGGGTGATGTGATCTTATATAACTCTCGGCTTTCTGATATACCACACCACGTTTGTATGGTACTAGGACAAAATTATCACCTGACGTTTACAGGGTGATGTGATCCTAGTTAACTTGGTTTTCTGATAAAGCGGGCTACTCACCTGCCAAGAAATGCCTCAAGAAAAAACGAGCATATATTTCTTATGCCTGGTCAAGAAAATTTGACGTTTAGATAATTCATTGTGAATAGTATCCGCGAAGAAGAAGCATCAAAGAAAAAATAAAAATGTAAACAAATGAAAAGTGCAAATTAAAATTTTTGTAGAAAAAACGCTGCTTTGGCGTAAAATTAAAAGTCCAAACAAAAGAAAAAAACGATTTTTGTTTCCTTTAGGGGTCAACTGCTAATAAATTAGCTAAAATTATGTGATATAGCTCAAAAGACGGGATTCGGCCTCAGGAATCACGAATCCGGAAGCGCTTTTTTAATATTTTGCCTATCTGGAGCGATATTTGCAATCAAAGTTTCAAGTTTTCATGTGGTTCTTGTAATTTTATTAGGCTGTCCCTAAAAACATGCAAAAAAGGCGCGCCGTGGCGGTGGCCACGGGTATGCCACACGTCCGGACTTGGAATAACGTAGCCCAGGGTTATTTTTATAAGCGCGGCCGAAGGCCGCCAACTCAGAAAGGTGTTTCGCACGTAAATACCATGGATTGCGCCCCATTTTTGGTATTGGACCCGGGTCATTTTTCGGTTTTTTGACCATAACTTTTCACTAAAACAAAAAATTAAAAAAAGCGCTTCCGGATTCGTGATCCTGAGTCCAAAACCCGTCTTTTGAGCTATCTCCCATAATTTTAGCTAATATATTAGCAGTTGACACCTAAAGGAAACAAATACCGAAAAAACTGCAATCGGTCAAAATGGATGAAACTATGTAAGTTTGTTGTAAACTAATAACAAAAAGTTTTGTGATTAATTTGTATTGAATTTTTAGGATGGAAATTGAGTTGACAATAACAAACGGAATCGTATTGGCTGGGTTAGAGTACTTAAACTCCCAACAAAGGGCTCCTAAGATGCGCTCTTGCCGAGTTCACCCATATTTAGCAGCCAGGCCAGAAAAGGGTCGATTTTATAAAGATTTCGAAGATTTAAGAGCTTCTTCGCAGCGTTTTGCCGAAAACTTTCATATGCTACCTAAAACCTTTGATGAACTTTTTGAAATTTTAGCTCCTT
Organism: Campiglossa producta; assembly: GCA_964058755.1. Classification (NCBI taxonomy): domain Eukaryota; kingdom Metazoa; phylum Arthropoda; class Insecta; order Diptera; family Tephritidae; genus Campiglossa; species Campiglossa producta. Next base: position 11,209 of record CAXKVI010000088.1, on the reverse strand, counting down.
TCTTGCACAGGAAAAGAGATACTAGGCCACATGACGCTATTCCCGAGAAGGCAAAGCTTGCCATTGTTATTGAGTAAGTTATTTGTGTTATGACAGGCCGGTAAACCCATGTTGCTAGTTGCCTTTTTATGTAATCTAATTATTTATAATCATATTTTATTGTAAATAAATAAGCATTTGTGACATAAATTATTTTAAGCATCAAATTCTTTCAGGTACTTTGCATCCGGTGATCTTCAGCGTCATATAGCATCCTGCTATCGTATAAGTCCGCAGCATTTCGGAAAAATTATTAGGCACGTCTGTTCAGCAATAGCAGAATGTTTGAGCACTGAAATCCCTGAATGGACCGAATCAACTATGAAAAAGTTTGCCGATGGTTTCAGCGAAGTTTGGAACTTCCCAAATTGCGTTGCCGCTATAGACGGCAAGCATGTTGCCATAAAAGCACCACCAAATGCTGGGAGCATTTTCTATAACTACAAAGTAAGCATCTCACGATATGCATATGAATTTACATTACATATGTATATGGAAACCTATTATAAAATACATATATATTTTTACAGGGATTCCATTCAATACAGCTTCTTGCGTCTTGCGACGCATATTATAGGTTTACTTATGTGGATGTAGGAGCCTATGGCAGCGAATGTGACTCAAACATTTTTAGAAATTCCCAGTTTGGCCAAAGAATATTAAGTGACAGATTTCCATTCCCGTTTGATACAGTTATTATGAATGCAAGAGTTCCATACTTCATAGTTGCTGACGATGCGTTTCCATTATGTAAACGAATCATGAAGCCATACAGTACGAAACCATTGCCACCTGAAGAACGAATTTTTAATTATAGGCTGAGTCGGGCGCGTCGTTGCATAGAAAATGCATTCGGTATTTTAAGTGCAAGATGGCTTTGCTTGAGGAAGTTGCTTTTATGTAGTCCAGATCTTGCTCAAATGATCATATTAGCTTGTTGCTTACTTCATAATTTTTTATTACGAAGAAAATCAACGTCTTATTGTGACGAAGCCTTTGGTGGCCGTGAGGATACAAACCGAAACTGGATACATGGTCAATACGAGCAATTAATTTCAGAAAATTCCTTGATGCAAAGTAGTTTGCCAGCTTACCGTGGAAGAGCTACAGATTATGGAAAGTTTGTAAGAAATATCTTAAAGGAATATGTTAATTCAGATTCCGGATCTGTTCCATGGCAGAACAGCGCCGCATTTTTATAAAATTTTATAAAAGAAATCGGTAAACTAATGTATCTAAAAAAATTAAATAAATTAAAAATAAAGTTAAATTTATATAAATAAAAATTAAATTAATCAAAATAAATCTAAATTAATCTCAATTAGATGAAACGAAGGTAAATTTATCTTGATTAAAATTTAATTAAATGATTCTAGGTAAATGTAAATTAGTCTAAAATAGTTAAAATTAAATTATATTAATTTGAATTAGAATTTAATTGAAATAATGTAAATTAATCTAGTTAAAATGAAATTTAATTAAACTGAATTAAAATAAATAAATTAAAATAAAATAAAATATAACAAATAAAATATAATAGGAAATAATTAAATAAAATAAAACAAAAAATGGATGTATTTCAAAATTTTTTTTTTTGGGAAAACAGCATTCCAAACTTTTATTTTTTCATAGAACTCAATTGTAAAAATGAAATTTTCAATGCCGTTTCAAAAACAATTTAAATTTTGAAATAGTTCTGTTTACTTTGGAAACGGCGATATGACTACATATTTGAATAAAGAGTAAACATATTTTAAACAGTCTTATTTATTTCAGATAGGAACGAGTGTATGACATTTGAATAGTGTGTAATACATATTAAAACAAAAAAAAAATGAAATGACTGCTTCAGTCTTATATATTTCACATAGAAACAGGTAATTGCTTTTGAATTGTGTGTAATACATATCGCTCATTTGCTACAAAACACATTTTTAGTTTTTGAATTGCTGTATATTTATATGGGATGAGTAATCAATTCTATCGAGATGCCGCGTGAAATGTTTAACCTCGGATATAAAACTTTGCAAGTTGATCAAACATATTATTTCCAATACATTAGTGATGTTAACTCAAAATTTGGGTTTTTTGAGTTATGACGATGTTGCAGCAAATGAGCGACATATTAAAAAAAATTGGTGTTCCAGCATTATTTATTTCACATAGGAACAAGTTAACTTAAATTTATACATATAAAAAAATGCTGTTTCAGCAGCGTTATAACAATGGCTACGTTAAATATCACCCTATCCTATGTACCTACAAGCTTTCGAGATACTTCCTATTTTAGAAGTAATCTCAAAACTCAGAACAAGAACGTTTCGTACAAAATTTATATCAGAACTGCGTAATCTCAACCTAAAGTCAATTGATTATGTGCTCAGTGAGATAAAGTAGTAGCAGAATTGGCAACCGCGATAGGCTGATATTCAGCTCTGCCGTCGATATCGGCTTCTAAAACCTAGTATTATTCAAAAAGATATTGGTTATGATTTGCAATTTTTGTACATAAAAGCTGTGTGATTTCGACACAGGCGGCGTCCGCATCTTCCCTTGGCAACTGCTGTAGGAGGTAGTCAATCCCTTTCAAAGCCTTTTGAAATATTGATTCGGGCTCAGCAGCTACACGACCTTCAATCAACTTTGTTTGTGCTTGAACAAGACTATCCAGTTTAGTATATAGCTCAGAGTTTTGTTTCTCATTAGAAATTCGACTTCGTTTTGGAGTTGGCGCCTAGAAAAGGAGAAAATTATGATAAAATGAATAATCTTATAGGCTGTAATTACATTAAGAATGCCTAGGTTTGGGTTTAATATGTTAGATCAGGCCATATTCTTGACTACTTACATAATCATAAGCAGTGTTTTGTTTTTTGTATGAGCTGCGCGCAGTGTGGTCTTTGGATGAGCTGTGCGCATTGTTGTCTTTGGTAGAGCTGCGCGCACTGTCGTCTTTGGTAGAGCTGCGCGCACTGTCGTCTTTGGATGAGCTGTTCGCATTGTCGTTTTCGGTTGAGCTGCGCGCACTGTCGTCTACGGAGGAGTGATCGGTTTCTGATATGTTGTCAAAATCAGGTACAGAAGTAGTTCTAAAACATAAAAAATTAAGCAACTGATATCGTTTCTCAGTGAACAAATAAATTACCTTCGCTTTTGGGATATGTTCGGGAGAAAGGACATATCTTCGCTGAACTCCCAGTCTACAGATTCGTTCATAGAAGGTTCGGGTATAATTTCCCCTCCTCCGCTTCCACTTTTTCCTTTTTTAGCTGTCTTAGCTCTATAACGAAAACTCTCCCTCAAGCTAGTCCAGGCAGCTCTACAATCATCATCTATAAAACAAACAAAAGCATAAGTTAAATAAATGTAAATGGCCCAACAACTTACCTTTCTTGTCCATGGTGGCGGCTATGTTACCCCATGCCTGGTCTAGGGCATAACTGTTGGAATGTTGGGCATCTGAAATGTCCCAAATGCGCGGCCATTTTTCCACACACTTTATGAGCCTTCTTTTTTCATCCGTAGAAAAATTTATAACACGCTTTTGTCGCTTTTGCCGCTTTGAAGTAGTTGGGTTTTCGCAATGCTTTCCTGTATCCATTTATAACTAAATATATAATAAAATTTAAAAAAATATAACATGGGTTTACAATTATTTACTTACTTTCGCTGTCAATTTTCTTTTTCGGTCAAGAAATATATACGAGGATATTTATTTCTTGAGGTAACCCGGCGTTGCCACCCTTAAATTTTCCGTGTAGTATTAAATAAAAAAAGTAGTATTTTTTCTTATGAACTGAGTATTGGCTCAAGAAAATTTGACGCGGAAAAAATTTCTTGACCATTTCTTGAGCGTTTTTTTATATGGAGTTGTGACATTTCTTGGCAGGTGAGTAGCCCGCTTAAACCATAACACGATCATATGGTGCATCTACATCTAGAACTGTGACGGGTGCCGACTTCAAATTTGGGAATGTTTTCAGTCCAATGACTCCCTTGCCCTCCATATCAGGCAAGTGGGCTAAGGATTAGAACATAAACGCATGAAGTATGAACCTCGGTAGAGACAAAATTAGAACAAAAAATATCGCGTGATATTGGCCAGGTGATTTCATCTATCGCGTTATGTTGACCGGCTGATGTGATATTATGTAATGTGATCTTATGTATCTCTCGGAATTCTGATAAACCGCATCTTACCAATTGGTTCACCATCGCTAAGCGTTTAAGAACCACTGCTTCAAATGGATCCGCTGGTCTGATGCGAGCTGGCAGTGATGCTTGTTTGTACAGCCGTCTGTCAATGGTACGTTGGACTTGTTATTGTTTTGTTTTGGGTGTATGGTTGGTGCAATGTGAGAATTGTGTGTAAGTAATTTGTGCGGTAGTCTACTTGAGGGCGTTTGAAGTGCTCATTAGCATCAAAGTACAAACGAGCGCCGACTACAAAGCTTGCACCTAACATCTTTTTATCTCAATTTTTGTTTATTTGTATCGCAAGTTGCAATGGATACAGATGTAACACAAAATCAAATTTTTGAGATTTTATAAAAAAATCTGAAAATTGGGTTCCTCAGCAGAATACTCTGAAACACTAAATCGCCGCACAACCATTCATTGTCCATCTCAATAATTGTATTATCTACTCGTACATATGTATGTATGTATGTATGTACGTCTTTATCTATGTATGTATGTAAAGCTAAACTTTGACATACATTTCAAAACGATTCGGCAAATAAAGCTAATCAACAGCAAGTCAGTCAAATTGATAACATCCGGATTATTTAGTTATTTAAAAAGCCATTTAAGTGATGCATCAGCGCCAGTAAATTACTTAATAAAAAGCTCTTGTAAAAACGTCTCACTAAACGAACTCGTTTAAGGGGCGCATGACGTCAGTGGGTTGGCTTTGTGACAAAAACTAAACGAAATTTTATTTAAAGTCTAGCGTGAAGATACTTTCGTCTGAACGACGACAATTTTGATAATCAAACTGTTTACAATTTTACTACAATTTGACTAAATGTTGCGGGCAAATGCCTGTAAATATCATAACAAAGGCTGAGTAATAATCATTTCACAGTGGGCGGCTGTAGTTAAAGGCTGGTACGATGTAGCACAAGAACAATCAGCGCTTCGTGGGGTCATTTCTAATCAAGCGTGATTATGAAGCTGATGAGTGAATGCTATGACTAAGTAGTTACTCATCTAGACAATTGCTTAAGCTATGGACACACTTACTTACTTAAGATAGCCTTTAACCGCCTAGGCGATTTTGTCCGTCCAAGCTGGATCTCATTGGAATTTTGTTTTCCCAAATTTTGGGTCCCAAACCCTACGCACAATTCATTTTTCGGGGAGTTGGATTTAAGTTACACATTTATATAGCAACCTGTTTGATCCAAGACAGACGCCAGCTTGCAACCGCACCTCATGATGACAGACGCTGCTGATGAAATCCCCTGCCCAGCCCTTAAACCGATTATGTCGGAGAGGCCTTGTCAGGTTGTGGCCTTCTCACATCAGTTTACCACCGAACGAATGTTCAGTGGCTATCCAGAGGATACGTCGCAGACGTGATGAGCTGCGTGGACCGCACATAGGCGATTCGCTCTGGCCATTCCCAGTTTGATGGCGGTCAGAAACTTTTTCCACTTGCGTGGACTTCTACACACGGCCCCACCCTCTATGGATACACACAAGGAGATTATCTCCAATGAATCTTCTTTAATCCGAACCAAATTTTACCATGATAAACACAACATTAAAGATCAATATTCCACCGTCCAATCCGTCATTTCTTGATGTTTAAAGCTAGATGGCGCCAATAATTGTTGATTTACCGGCGACATCTAGCGGTTGATACTCTCATATTTGGTTGTGTTTCTTGCTGTTTTTTTGTTTATTTATCTGAAGAATGTTGTCAGCGAAAATTTTTTTGTGCTACATTCAAATCTCTTTATAATGAATATTATGGCTCAAGTTCATTCCCAAAAATGCAGTTAATTCCGGATTTGCGCTAATGTATCAGTCCTATTAGAGTTTCAATAAGAAAGTTTGATATATGGGTCATGCCATGTCACATTTTGTTCTGCCAAAAAACTTCAGTATAACCATATAAAAAAAGGTATTCCCCAGAATTTTAACCCATTAGCTTCCATGCTTTAACCCATATCTGAACCAAATTTTTTCACAAAATTCTGGAATCAAAATTTTTACATCATAATAGTCATATATTCTTAAATTGTAGATGTGTAGTACTTTAACCCATTAAGGGCCATAGCTTAACACATTATGTTTTCACAAACTACTTGAAACTTCAAATCAATTCTAGGCTAATAAGGTTAATATCATCATTTAAAAGTAGAAAAAAAATCATTTGCAAAATTATACGCTGGACTAAAAGGAAATCAGTTTTTTGCTCTCCTGTAAAATATGATTGCTTCCAGAAAGACGGTTTTGCCAACGTATTGACTTTATATACCTTCAAGAAAGTAAAAATATACCTAATGCATACGAGCTTTGCATGCATTTCAATGCCTACTAACATAAAAACAATATTTCGCTTTTATTCTTGAGCTTTTAGGCAAAACGTAAAACTTTTAATTAGTCGAGAAAAAAAAAAACGAATCCAAATTGGCAGAGAATTACGGGCGTCAGAAAAACTAATCAAACTAAAATGAACTTATAAACATTCAAAAAGTAGAATCCTTGCAATTTACCTGTCTGAGTTACTTACTCACATTCATATTCTTAAATCCCAACAAACAGCGAGCACCAAAAACTCAAACGTGTGAAAAAATATCTAAAACTCTGCCGTTCTCAATTTGAAAATAAAGGGAAATCCCATATTAAAAATTACCCATTTAAATTGAAAGCGCTATCAACGGTTATTTCAAATTGAAAATGAACGTTTGAGATTTGCGAGTATGATTGGTTCTTAAATGCATCTCAAATTGAGATTAGCTAAAAATGTTTGTTGGGATAGCTTTACATTCCATGTTGCACAGGTATGCCTCTATTCACATAGCAAGCACAAGCGGGTATATATTTGTGTGTGTTTAAGGAGCATATTATTGCTGCATGAAGTCGAAGGTACGAATGTGTTCGATTGCACTGCCTGCTTGGCAAAAACGTTCGCATAATGAATATGAAATTCCATTGCAAATATGGGGGCGTTACCGAAACGAAAAAATGCAATAAATATGCATATGAGAGAGAATTTAAGCCCAAGCCCTGCATAGACAGCAATGTGAGCATAAAAACAAAGGGATGGTGGATAAACGTCAAACTGGTCCACAAAAGAAGTAGAATTTTCTGAAACGACTCACCTTTTCTGAAAAAAAAATCTCTAAGTAAAAAGAAAATAAAATTAAATATAAAAAACTAAAATAAAAAAGAAAAAAATAAATAAATAAAATAAAAAATAAAATATCTTAAATGAAATAAAATAAATAAAATAAAGTAAAATAGAATATCTAAAATAAAACAATTAAAATAAAATAAAATAAAACAAAATAAAATAAAATAAAATAAAATAAAATAAAATAAAATATAATAAAATAAAATAAAATAAAATAAAATAAAATAAAATAAAATAAAATAAAATAAAATAAAATAAAATAAAATAAAATAAAATAAAATAAAATAAAATAAAATAAAATAAAATAAAATAAAATAAAATAAAATAAAATAAAATAAAATAAAATAAAATAAAATAAAATAAAATAAAATAAAATAAAATAAAATAAAATAAAATAAAATAAAATAAAATAAAATAAAATAAAATAAAATAAAATAAAATAAAATAAAATAAAATAAAATAAAATAAAATAAAATAAAATAAAATAAAATAAAATAAAATAAAATATAATAAAATATAATAAAATAAAATAAAATAAAATAAAATAAAATAAAATAAAATAAAATAAAATAAAATAAAATAACATAAAATAAAACAAAATAAAATAAAATAAAATAAAATATAAAATAAAATAAAATAAAATAAAATAAAATAAAATAAAATAAAATAAAATAAAATAAAAATAAAAAATAAATAAAAAAAATGATAAAAAAAAAATAAAAAAAATAAAACAAAATAAAATCAAATAAACTAAAATAATAAAATAAAATGAAACAAAATAAGATAAAATAAAATTAAATTGAAAATTGAAACTAAAAATGACTTAAAATAAAATCAATAAAATAAAATAAAATTAAACTAAATAAGCTAAGGCAAAATAAAACACCATTTCAATTTCACTTTTCCATAATGTGCTAATAATCTTGGAATTCATGCTAGTTTTGACATCGTTGAGAACTAGTCGTCTTGATTGCAGGCCTTGAACACGTAAATATGTGTGTTTAACATTCATACAACAAAATTTGAATATTTCAATATTCCCACAGTTCGAATATTTATGAAACTGTATGCCTGTATTTGATTGCTTTAAGGCTGCTGATTGGACTTTAAAGCCTTTTCTACCTATTTGCATTTGAATCATTCATTCAGCCAGCCAGTCAGTGCTGAAAAGCTATTTAAATAGGCATTTATTTTCATATTTAAATTTTAAACATTTCATTTCATGCTTTTCCATTCCAATTATTTATTTATGACGCCTCTTTTATTTAAAATACATTTTTGTATGTGTCTTACTAGGGTGGGAT